>VYXD01013309.1:63885-177852 GCA_013397195.1 Hylia prasina | reverse complement strand
TGGTCCTCAGTGGCGGCGAGATGGAGCCGGAGCAGTATCAGCGGACGGAGAAGACCAGCGCGGGCGTCCTCGGAGCGGAGAGTAACAGAGCAGGAGCCGCTGAGGACACCACACAAAATGGCGGGCGGTCTGAGAGCGGTAGTGCTGGGGAGGCGCTGCTGGCGGCTGCTGCTGCTGCAGAGGATAAGGTCCTCACAAACCTCAGCATCAGTAGCAGCAGCCAGCGCAGGAGCAGCATCTCGACGGCAAATGAACAGCAGCAGCAGCCGCTTAGCGGTGTGCTCGGGGGGCCGCCCCCTCTCCCTAAGCCCCCAGAAGATCAGCAGCCTGTTAGGAGGAACTTTCAGATCCCCAGGAAGAGCAGAGAAAAGAAAGGTTGTTCCTTCCCTTTCCCTCCCTTTTCTACCTCGCTCCCCTCTCCGTCCGATTCATCAGGCAGCTCTCAGACACCTCACACGGCTGCATGCAAACCCTGCGGTGTGGAGGAGGCTCTGCTGGCTCGCACTCGTGAGGCTGCTGGGGAGCCGATTTTAGTGTCAGGCTTTTACATTCTTTCCCTCCCCCTCCTCGTTTCTTTCTGACTTTTATTTTGTCATAAGGATGAAACAAAACCAAAACAAAATCTCGGCTTGAATGTCAGACCTCTGCTTTAAAAGGAGGAGAAGCTGGATGCGATCAGAGTGGGCTTGAGTTCATCTACTTGAGGCTCTGCTTTTGGAGGTGCATTGGCGTGTGGAGAAGAAGTTTCTTTGGGGCACCAGCATCAGCGAAGATGGTTCGCTTTTGCTTTTCTCTTTCCCCGACTTACTCCGTGCAGGAGAGGGGTGTAATCCTGGTTAGACTAAACAAACACAGCCGAGTTGTCCTTGATTGATGATACGCCGAAGACTCTTCTTATCTGGTGAAAGTTCTTTGCAGGGAGGAAGGGAGCATCCCACGTTCTCACGACTTGTTTTGGAAGTGTTCTGCTTCCAGATGTCCAGGGTTTGGGGATTTTTTTTGTTTCTGAATAACTCTTCCTCTATAAGCCTGTGGTATTTCTTGCTTTTCACAAGACTCCACTGGTTTCTGCTTAGCCTTGTTTTTGTTAAGTGGAGTTGGAGACATGTCTGATTTCCTCCCTGAATTTATCTTAGTTCTTGCCCTTTTGCAATATGGAGCCAGTAACTTAGTCCATGTCACAGAAATACCTGTTTGAATAGGCTTCTTGTTCTTCAAAGAAGAGAGTAACATCTTAACTTCTTGAAATGCTTTCTTCTGTAAGGAAGAGATGAAGGTAGGTTTATTTCATTGTCCAGTCTTTTCAGTAATAGAATAATTCCTTTTGGCAGTAACAACCCCTTTTTCTTCCTGGTCTTTCCCATTGCCACCCCACTCTGGGGTGATAGAAGTCTGGCACTGTAAAAAGAACTGGGTTGATATGGAGAAAAAAGTCTTTTAAAATTCATCTGACAGAAAAATACCTGGATGTAACGTGGTGCTTCATGAGCAACTGAAGTATCTTGTATGTCACATGCAACTGTGGTTACATGTGAATACCTTTAAATGTATTTCAGGAATGTTTAGTACATAACCAGCAATATTTGAAGTTCCTCTTTAGCATTTGGTTCCAATGTGACTGAAAACCTGCAAAATACCTTTTCAGGTCATTTAATTCATCATTTGCCTAAGCAGAGCTATCTGCAGTGTGCAAGATGTTTCAGATTGTGTAGTTCACACCTCAGGCTTCTGTGGCCTCTAAGGTAGAAGAGGAAGCCATTCTTACCTTACTTCAAAAACTGATTTGCTAATGTCAAGGTCATTTGACCCATTCTTACCTTTTTTATTTTCAACCTGCAGAAAGGCTTTTTTGTTTTGATCATTCTTATGACTTCGAGCTTCCAAACTCGCAAAGCAGACCTTGCTCCGTTCAGCCCATGGTGGGCTTACAGCTGCTGAGTGTTCTCACAGCATGGACTGCCAACCATGCAGTTTGAGGACAACTAAGTTGCTACTGCGATTTGTATTGTCATTTGAAAAATGATGCAATTCTGTCAGTTCTGGAACTGAACTGGAAGATCAGCACTGCATGGATCATCTGATGCTGTAGTGGTACATGCTTGCAGCATCCTTATTGCTAGTGCTTAAATGTATCTTGTTAAGTTGCAAAATAAGGTGAATGTCACCAGTCCCTCTCAAAAGAGCTCTTGGCTTGATTCTAAAGCCCAGCATGAAGCAATACATTGGGGGTGCTCCTCCGTTTTCCTTGCCTTGGAATTGTTCTTGTTTTGCTTTTTAAACCACCATTTCTTTCCTGGACATACCATCTTGAGAGATAGCTGCTGCCTTGATTGTGAAGGCTTAGCTACTACGTACAAAGTGTGTGTACAGGATGACTTTGTCAGAGGTGTTTGAGTATGTTTGGAGGTAGGTTTTTTTTGTGAATGTTTAATTTATTTAAACACCAAAATATGTTTCAGGAACAATTTTTGGTAATGAAGCAATTAAAAATTGAATCTTGAAACCACAAATGTAAGAGAAAATTTAAGTTTTAGCTTGAAAAATGTAAGAGAAATATCCTAGAAAATTCAGGCTTTAGCTGCTCTTTTATCTTCTTCAGAGTTTGTCTCCTCTTGGAGACTTAAGTAGGGACTGAAAGTCAACAGAAATCCTTTGTAATCTGAAGAAATGCATCTGGAGGAAAGATAAGTCTTAAAAACAACTGTGATCAGTTGGCACAGTGGCATAGGAATTAGGGAAACAAATGAAAGGTTGGCCACGACATTATTTTTTTAAGGTGTGCCTGCATTTGTCTTCCTCCTTAGAAGTCTCTTGAAGGTTTGTTTTCTTGGTAGATAGAGTTTAGCAATGGTGTTACACTCTCTTGAGCAGCTTATCTATCATTGTCTTCAGGCTTGTCCTGGCCTCTTCTAATTCAGTTGTCAGGTCTTCTTCCAAGTTTGCTTGAAACTTGAGAGGTCCTTGATCCGATTAGGAAAGCAAATTTTAAGGATAAAGCAGTGTAAGAGCACTTTCACGTTGATGAACTGTATGAGTGATCCCCTTACAAAAAGGTAATTCCACCAATGATGCTGATACTGCAGTGAGTGCCTTTACGGGGTTGCTTGTTGATTGAAGCTGGATGTTTATTTCTGGAGTCTTGTCAAAGTAGCAAATGACTACTGTTTCTCAGGCTGAGCGGAGGAAAAAAGTCTTGCTTTTACCAATGCAGCTCTCAGCAATACTTGCATGAAGGTCCAGGTTGTCCCTTTTCTACTTTATCATTTTACCTTGTATTTTGTCTTCTAATTTTCCTTTACTTTGGTAGAGATGTACATCTGCTATTTGCCACAGGATATTTCTAGGTGGAGAACTCTGTCAGTCCTTGAACTTGGTAACTATTTAGGCCTTTTGGGAGCACAAGACATTTTGGACTGAAAAAGTCCTAAAGGTAAAAATGTCACAGTTCATTAACGGCACAGATTTTTTGTCCTAGTCTTAAAAAATGAAGACTGAAGAAAATGAAGACTTAAAAAGGTGCTTCTCAATGGAGCTTTTGTAGCAGGAGCACTTTTGTGTAAAGAATGTTCGCATTCTGCCAACTTCACTGATAAGAAAATCAGTAATTTACTTCACTTCAAGCTTTGTTCAGGATTGCTCAAGGAGGGTGGCTCTGTCTCCACATTCTGACTTAAAGCAGCCAAACCCAGTAACTCCAATCTGTTTTCTGAAGTTGAAACGTGAGATAGCTGTGAAAGAAAAGCAGAGCCTCTCAGGCATGACATACATCCAAACATCCAGTCCAGTCCCTGTCCCTTGACTAGTACTTACTAGCTAAACTCAATTTCCACCTAAAAATAATTACATGTGTTCCAGTGCCCTGGGTAGAAGCTGAACAAACCCAGTATTTATGTACTTATTATTACCAGTGCAGAACAAGCCAGCAAACCCCACAACAATTGACTTGTATTATAAGGATGCTGCAGGTTAGTTCTTACTTTAATTACTGTTTAATTAACATAGGGCAGTAAAGGTGCAACATACCCCCATCACCTTTGTACAGCAAGGCTGGAAGATATGTGTGGGCACGTGACTGGTCTTTGAAGTGATGGGGGACTGGAGATGAGCTCAGTAATTTCATGGTTTGCCTGGGAGCACAGGCCTTGGTGACTGCTGTACAAGGTCTAGTTTAGTACTTCTCAGTTTTTAGTTTTGTCCTGTTTCTGCACTCCTTCCTTGAAGTGAGGTACAGGCCCGGCTATGGTGATGATTATTAATCACCATATAATTAATATTTTAGACCATCACTCTCAAACACCACAGCTCAAGTGACAAACTGAAAAGTATTGCCTGGCTGCTCACCTCACTGAGGTAGTGTTTCATGGTTTGAGAACATGAAGTCTACAGTGCCTCAAGGTGTGGAAAAAAACCCTGCAACAATCTTAAAAAAATTCTTTTCTGTTTTCCATAATTTAATGATTAGGTAGGGCTTTTCCATAAGTGTGTTGAGAACTAAGTGTATACTAGACTAGTTTTATGCAGGTTCTTCCTAGCAGGAGAATAGGGGGACTCTGGTTCGGGGCAAGTCTGTCTCAGCTCACTCCCCAGAGCTTTCCTCAGAGCAGAAGATATTTAAACACAAATAGGAACAGGGTTGATAATATTTACGTGTATAACAGGATCTTAATTCATGTAATAATGTGCCTCGTCCTAGATTTGCATCTGGGGAAGTAGGTGAGACATTATGTATGATTTTTGGTGACTCTTTCTAGCTCACCCTGCAATGCTTTCCACTTGTTTGGGCTCTAGATGGAAGTGAGAGGGCTGATTTTTACTGAGCTTGTGTCCTGAGGGAAGGAGGGAAAAGGGATAAAGTACATAGTAAACACTGGTAAAAACTGAAAACAGGAAATAAGGTCAAGCAACTGGCACCGATCACCTTCTGGCTTAACTGGTCCTTTTTGAGGGGCTGGCAGCCTGTGAGTCCTAGATCTTTCTGAGAGGGAGTTAGTGTTATAGTGTCCAAGAGATGTTTGGGGCTAGGGTGGAGCAGGGGGTGCTTTTCCAGGGCATGTGTACCTGCAGGAGGCTTGTTTCCTCTCCCTCTCCCACCCCCTCCTCCTGCCGTTTATCTCTTTAAGTACAAGAACATTCAGTCCTAGTAATACTAAGTTGAGGATTCTATTCACTCTCAATTCTGTCTCCTTCCATATTGCTGTCAGCTTTTCAAGAATGAGGGTGTAGTTACTAAAAAGGATGTTATATAAGTGTGGTTTCTAAATTGCTTTCATAACTTCCGCTCTTAAAAAATCCCTTTCTCATTGTTGGTGGTGTTGGAATCATTGCCTGAGTTCAGTTTGCAGATGTGGTGTTGCCCTCTGAAGTGTGCAGCTTTTACTAAAGAACACAGAAGAGTTTGGTTTTCATTAGGAACATGTGTTTTGTATTGAGGCTTATGCAGTAAATCTTTTCTGTGAATGAGGGAAAGATTGCTGCCTGAATCTACTGCCATATTATTTAATGAAATTGGAGAATATACTCTGAAGATGTAATTAAATTTAATTTGTTGTTAAAGTAATGGTAGATTTTTTTGGTGAGACTGGTACTGTTGTTGTTCTTCCTAACCTGTAGCCACAGTAAAAATCCTGTGTGTTTGGTGTGTGTTTTGGAAGTTACTCTTCCAAACGAGGAAGGATAAAAAGCACTTTTTGTGTTGTGCAAGTTCAGTTCCCCCAGAGGTGTTAACGTTCCTGGCCACTGCTCTCAAAATCTGCACTGCCATCCTCTGCTGTCTCACTCTGGGGTTGCTCCTCTGATCAGTTTGTCACCTTGGCACCCAAACACAGATAAGCTCAGGGACATAAACTGCTTCCCTGTGGGAACTCTCTGGGAGCTCAGGCAAGGGTTTGTCCACGAGGGAATTTGTACAAGAGCACATGAAGGGCTTTCCTTTTAAAGCAGGTATAGTGAGGGATAACATCCTCACGCATCAACACAGGTAGTGGAGTTTTTTAATAATAGGAGCTTATTTGTTTTCTTTAAATAGGGTTGGGTTTCTTCATATTTAGCTTAATTGCCATAAACAAATAAACACAAAACCTCGGCATAGTTCTGAAGCGAGGCCAAGCTATGAAACTCTTGTTGAGGTTCTGTCAGGATAATTTGTTCCTGCTTCTTAATTAAAAGAGTTAATTAATAAATTACAGTTCAATTAAGTTTAATTACAGTATTTTGCAGTACATATTAGATATTGTTCAAGGGGTAAATTCAGGCTTGAGGTGCTTCCCTTATAATCTTCTGAGAACTAGTAGCTGTTTGAGAATACTATTAAAGAGAGAGAAATATGATTTTTTAAAAGATGCTCTCATTCTAGAAAATTTTAAGATAAACTTTCTAAAGTCCGTATTTGCCAAGTGTTCTAGGTGTTTTGTATTTGAATCACATATCATTTATCTACATGCAGAAACTGTCAGTGAACTGGAAAATTTTGGATGTTCTCATGTGTATACTGGCTAATTATTTCTTCTTTTTTATAGCACTCTTTCAGCCAGTACTTCCAGGTTCTCGAGAATTTGAGGATATTTTGAAGATTCTGCATTCTTCCTACTTGGATCTAAGTTCAGTGTCCAATTTTAAATACAGGAAAGCCAGCTTAGTTCATAGTGAACTGTTGGAAAAGGAAGTGAGTATATTTGTGGCTTCTGCTTCTTAGTAAGGTACCAGTCAAGTGACAGTGCTTCTTCTCAGTCTAGAGGCAGAGACCTGGGGATTAGTTTCTGTTATGTGGTTGGTCTTTAATTGCAAACTCACATTCCCAGCAGCTATTTTTCAGGCAAGTTTATTACTGCATAGTTTTAAACTCTTGCCTACCAGATACTCCAAGAAGACAAAAAGAAGAACTGTATTCGGCACCACTTAAGTCTGTGTGTTTTTAGCTTTCAGTTTTTATTAAGGTATTTTAATAACCTGGAAAGATGTTTTAATGTCTTCTTTCCAGGGCTGATGTTTCCTGTGAAAATTAAGATTAAAATATGTGCCTGATATAAGTTTGCATAACCTCTGTAGTTTTGTTGTTTTCCAAGAAGGGCTTTAACTAAAGTTGATTATTGATCTAGTAAGTGGGGCACCTTGGTTGAAGCCTTTCTGTCGTGCCTTACGTGGTGTCTCTTAAATCCAGCCTTGGCTTGTTCCTGTCACTCTCAAATGAAGTGTGCATTCCCAGTGCCAAAAAGCTTCACATATGAAGTAATTGAATATATAATTCGTTTGCTGTGATTATCATCTTGAAGTTATAAAGTAAACGGAAGTGTTTTCTGCTAGTACATTAATCATTCACGGTTACAGCTGAGAAATACTGGTAAAAACCACGTCAGCAGCAGTGAGGTGCATCTGCAAAAATATTTGCACAGTGTTAGAGATCTGTGTCCTAAGAACAGAAAAAGCCTAATTTCTGGAGTTTCAGAGATGATATGGAAGGCATTGGGCTGGATGGTTCTAGCCAGTTCTGCTATAAAGATCAAACTAAAGCATTAACTGCACAGGTTTGTTTGTTGAGTGTCTCTTAAAAAAACCAAATACTTGGGCAGATTAAGCCAATTGGATTTCCCACAGTATAACGTTTTTGAAATCTAGTTACAACTCCCAGTGATTTAATTTGGATTATCTTTTGATTATTTTTGTACATTTGGATCTGGTAACATAGATGGGGTCTTAAAACATGACACTTGACTGTGCAAGCAGCAGTGTGTGTACCTGTGTTGAGAACTTTCTGTGTGTACAGTTCACAGAAAAACGCAGAGAGCTGAAATTTGATGGGCGCCTGGAGAAGGAGCTCTCGGAAAGTTACGCATTCCTCATGGTGGATCGGTGCCAGGTGAGGAATGAAACACTGCAGGGGAAATGCTTTCTTCAGCAATTAAGAGGTTTTGGGGCTTTGGTTTTTTTTCAGAGTTTTTTTTAACACAATCTCTAAGTTACTTTTGCAAAATTCAGCACAAGAAGGTGTAGAAGGATGGGAAAGGGATCTATTATATCACCATTTAAATCCTCTATTCCCTGCTGCTTAAAGTACTCCATTTACATGTCTCTGTATCTTCTCTGGTTTAGGTTCTGTTTTATAAATAAAAGCATAGATTTTCTGTATGGCACGTGAGTTTTTATTTGATTTGTGTTTGCTTATTTTTTTAGTTGAGGAGGACTATTTTATGTTTTCATTGCATTTGGGTTTTGGTGGTTTTTTTCTTTGCATCAACAAGGTAATCTGTAATATTAGAAAATGGACATTGTCCTCTCTGTCTCTTCTTTGATCATATACTTTTAATCAAAGTGATAGAAAAGTGATTTCTGTGCTTTGTCTGCTATTATAGAGTCAGGATTTCTTAAGCATGCAATCATTTGACAGGTATACTTCTGTTTTAAACATTAAAATTTTCTGTTTTAAAGGCAAGTTATGTTCATAAATAGCGTTTAAGGTATAGGGAGGCTGTGTTTTTTTAAGATAGAGGTGAGTAGCAGTGTAGCTGCTCCATATCAGAGTTCGACTTGCACAGTTTCATGGTTTTATAGAGAATTCAGACTAGTCTTGCCTCTCTTTGTAAGAGTTGAGGTTTTGTTTAAATCTCAATTTAAATTTTGTAGTTGTAATTTCTCACTGTTTGTTCTGTTCATATCCTGGCTTTCCTAACAGACTTGCTTAAAAAACTGTCTGTTCTCTTTAGATCCAGAGCATATGTGAAAAGGGGCTGCAGGTTGGCCACTCCAAAATCACAATTCTCGGCAGCCCTTCCATGGGTAACTATCTTTCAGTTATAAGTGCTGGTTGTTCAGTAGCAGTTGGCAGATAATGCGATTCAGTTGTGTGAACTTTCAGTCCTTTTTCTATCACTGACTGCAGCAATATCACAGCAAGATGTTCTTAGCAAAGGAAATAGACATGAGAACATTATTTCATAGCTTTGTTTTTGAGTAGTTCAGTTAAATTCCCTTCCCAAAGAGAAGGCCTAATTCTCATTTTGGCTTTAAGTCAAACCAGTATCCCCTATCTTTCCAGTAAACCTGGGGGTCCAAAGAGCTAATGCAGTGTGTGGCTGGCTGCCTCTGTGTTTGTTTGTAGGTGTGTACGTTCAGAGATACCTCGTGGACACAGTAGCTCAGCTCAGTTTTGATGTAAATAGAACTAAAATTCTTGAATCCACAAATCCAAGAAGAGCGTAGATAAATTGGAGACTTAGAAGAGTTACAAGGTGTTAAAGAGTTTTGAGAGTGCAAGACAGTAAGTTCCTTTTGCAAAGCTTTTCAGATAGAAAATTAAGAGCTGATTTTGTCATCCTGTGTAAGAGGAACATGGTACAGAGGTATCATGAATGTTGAAAGCAGACAATATGAATATGAATGAATATAGACATGAATATTGAAAGTGGAAATAGGTGTGAGGTGGAGAAAATGAAGCTTTTTGAGCATATAATTTTTTACTGGTTTAGCTGGTAAGGAGTCTGGAGCAATTTGCTAAAGCAGTTAAATACAGATTTGGAATGAGAGAAACCTAAGCAAAATGGATGCTTTTCAGAGTATCTGAATTCAGTTACAGGTCTTTGATCTGAGGTAGTCAGCCAGACCAACAGATGACGGTGTGTTTGAGGCCTTAAAATCTATGAAATAACTAAATATGGAAAAACACAAAATTAGTTTACCTTTGCACTTGAGTGTCAATTGTTTCTTTATTCTTTTGTGTCCATTGAGTTTTAATCCCATGTAATGCTTTTTAAACTTCTAATAATATTTTAACATTCAGCATAATGTATTTTGGTTTATTTTTATACTCTTGTCAGGTGTATATATCTCCAAGTATGCTGATTTATTGCAGCCTAATCCTCTAGAATCTGGAGTGACTGGAGATGTGATTGTTTTTAAAATAATAAAGGTAATTTTTATCTTGCTGTTCTTGAAGGATTACATTGCTTACTGATAACACACAGGTGGTTTTAACCTACATACTTTTAATTTGCACAGTCATCTGCTTATAGAGAAACTAGATCTCTACTAGATTTAAAATCCAGTGTTGATCTTAAGCTTAAATAAAGCATAAAAAATTGTTACAAAAGACAAAAATCTGTTGTTGTTTGTTTTTTGTTGGTTTTTTTTTAATATGAAAACAATATGCTTCTAGAAGTGGCATTTTTAATGGCCTGTTTTATTTTCTCTGCTGTTACTTTCTTTGGTACTTGAAGCAATTTGACAGTTTCCAGGAAAAAGCTCATGCTGACAATTCTGCTTCATTACAGGGAAAAATGAAAAGCATATATGACCACATCGGTCTGAAAGCAGTGGAATCAAGTGTCAAGGGCATGTTTGATCCCACCCCAAAGCACGAGTGTCATGTTTCAAAGAATGCAAGTAAAGTCACCTCCTTGTTGGCTTACCGAGCCTACGAACTTACTCAGGTAAAGCTGAGCCTGTGTTATCTTCTTATATAAAACCTTCATGAACAGAACTTCCAAAATGATGGAGAGAAAATCACTGGAGATAGAACAACCCCTGAGCTTCCCTGTGAAGCTGCAGCTGGGTGTGTGTAGCAGCCCCCAGGTGCCTGCTCCCAGGACAGCGTGGCAGCCTCTCCCATTCCCATGGTGTGATCCTGAACCTCAGGCAAAGATTCCCTCAGATTAGGGTGGAATAGGAAATAACTGGGCAATGTACATGAGACTGGAATGAAGGCTGGAAGAGAGCAGTTAATGTGGGGAGTTTGAAGTGTAAAAGTACAACTGGTTTGTGGCTATTAAGTGAGACTCCTGAAAGGGAAAATGTTGGTTAGGAAAGAATAGCATTTTTCTTTCTTGCCCGGCCCCCCCCNTGTTTTTTCTTCCTCGCCCCCCCCCCCCCCCCATTCCCCTTTCCAGATTCTCAGGTTTGGAGATGAGGAGGGAGGACAGAATGAAATCAGTTCCAAGAATTTACGTTCCTCCAGGTGTTCTACCTCTTACAGTAGTAATCTGTTGCAATCAGATTATTCCACCAAGTCTGCCAGTTTCAGAATCCTTACTTGAGAAAGCGTTGTCTTCAGTATTAACAACTTCTTTTGTCTTCTGTAAATCACTGGGCTGGACACTGAATCAGATGGCTAAAAAATTAATATATTTTTTCATTTCTCATTACAAGTTTGCCTAAATTAACAATTTATATTAGAATTTTGTGACTGAACTAAGGATAGACTCCAAAACTCATTGCAGTATTTACTTTCCTCTGAATATTTTTTGTTTTGATTAGTTATTGCTTCTCTTGCCAAGAATACTTTCAAGTAAATGTTGCATTTCAACAATGTTTCATTCTTGATTCACTCCTGAAGTACTGTCCATATCTAAGTGGTTGATAAAGAAGGGAGAACTACCCTAATTGATTGTATTCTATAGTACCTATGAGAGGAGCATTTAAAAACTTCGTTATTTTAAATACCAGCTTTTAAAGAAATTGACTGTTGCTCCAGCCTTCTGATTTAACATTGTCACTTCTTTTCCCCAGTACTACTTTTATGAATATGGCTTTGGTGAGATCAGGCGAAGACCAAGACATGTTTGTCCTTATGCTGTTGTTTCATTTACTTACAAAGATAACATGGTACGAGGACCAAAATTTGTGTCTCCATCAAGGTAAGCTAGGAAATGAGTTTTGGAAAATCTGCATCTAGCATGAAGAATTCATAGCTCTTGGGAGTAGGTTTGAATTGATTTAAATGAACAGTGCTGAAATGACTGGATGTGCCACGGGGACTTAGCATCATAAATACTTCTAATGCAAAGCAAGAGTTGGTAGAGTTGGTTTTATGCAGCAGGGTGGCTCTGTGGGAAGCAGTTCTGCTGCTCTTCCCACCTGCTTATCTTTTGCCCACAAGTAGTGGGGGGTTTTACCTAACTGAGGAAATTTGTGGACACAAAAACATTCACAGCATTATCTTGCTCTGAAATAATATTCTGTATATTTGTCTCTGAACCCTTCACTTTTGTCTAACTGCTTGTGGAGAAAATATGTAGATGGCCAGTTGATCACAGAGTCACTGTGATATCTGTGCTGATAGGAAGATGCCCAGGTGTAGGGACTGTACTATGAAATGCTGAAAGCAGTTATCAAGGTATCTAAAATAGTACAAGATGTTGCAGCAGTGATAGATTGAGGTTAGAGAGGGAGTTACCAGTCTTGCTATTTTGTTAGACTGGTTAACTACCCTTAATGTAAAATTCAGTAGCCAGAATTCTCTGTTCCAGCTTAGTCATTCTGTCTTCTTTTGTTTAGAGCAAGCACCTTCCACACAGATAGAAGTACAGGTAAGAATGAATTTTGTTTTTTGGTTTTATGATACAGACACAGAAGATTTTGATGTTTTTTCCCCCGTAGTTTTAGGTTTGACCAGTTTAGTTCTGTTCAGTGTATACCTGAATTTTTTCCTGAACCATGCTGGTTGCTCATACTGGATGATGAAGGAGATACCTTAATGTGTATCTTCTTTTATCAGAATGAACCACAGGTGAACAAAAATCAAAAGTCTTTTTTCCCTCTATCCTACTTAGAGTGTAGTAAGAACTGATCTTCAGTTCCTGAATATCCTGTTCAATGGCACATCACATAATATGATTCTCTGTCATGCTTTGTTTTGAACCTCGTTCAAGCAAAATTAATATGTGTGAAAGTGGTTGACAGGTAAGGTAAGGAAAGAGGATATAACTCCTCAGAAATTGGCATCAAGGGTGTGATTATACTGACAGGTGTAGGTAACAAACCAACCTCCTTCAGTCTGCTCAGACCAGGTCAAAATATAACAGAGTTGGTAACATCCATTCTGTTACCTTTTAACGTTATTGTCTGGTCTGGTATTAGTATGAAATTTTCCCTAAACTGGTTTTGGTGATTCAGCTGCCTCTTTCAGTCACAGCTGGCAAGTGGTTTCACTTAGTCTTCCTTTCTCCATCTTAATTTAGAGAGATGTAATGTTACATTGTGGAGGGGACAGATTTGGAATAAAGGCAAACTTGTGTGCCATGTTTCCCTAAAATCAGCAGCACGACCTTTCCTTCCATGCAAGCTGTGAGTATTGCTGTTTAGACAGTAAGTTTAACATACTGCTCTATTAAAACTTTTGAGTAGAGACTGCTGAATTTTGGATATATTCAGATGAAAATCTAAAATACTGACTAAGTGCCTTAAATACATCAAACAAGACTCCAGTCATGTGTGACCAGACCTTTCTGGAGTTGAGGCACACAAATGTCAACATCTCTTTGCTGTTTTGTTGTTTGTGGGTTTGTTGGTTTTTTTCCGTTGAAGTGACGCACAATCCTCTACAGGAATAAACATCCCTGGCTCATGAGATAGTTGAAAGAAATTAATCTTAAGAGCATGTATTTGCTAGTTAATATTTTTTCAGTGAGCGTAGGAATATAGAAGGTAAAAAAAGAGGTCTTTATTTTTTTTTATCTCCCTCCCCTTCTTCTCCAGTCCTGAGAAGCTTGAGATTGAAAAAGTTATAAGCATTGATCAGTTGAAGAAAAAAATTTCACCAGCGTTGTTCTTTAAAGAAACTTACCAAGGAGGAAAAGAAGGTAAATTGTTATTGCTTAATTTCTTTAAATTCAGAATTGCAAGTTTTCTGAATTACAATTTTGCCTTTTTTTTTTTTTTTTACTTTCTTTTTCTCCCCTTGTATCGTGTCAGTGTGGAAGAATGGCATGTACTGTAGCCTGTATGAAGTTGTGGAGAAGTCCCGTTCTGGGAGTCACTTAGAGGGTTTACTTCAAAAACTAGAGAAAGAGAAACTTGTGAGTGCAACAGATTTGACTATTCCTGTTTTTAAAAATAATTTTACTAGTTAGTAATTTGAGGCATGCTACAAGAGCCACAATCTCAGTGGAATTCCTTAGCTGGCATATTAAGTACCAGGGCACTTCTCTGCCCAAGACATAATTAACTTACAGTCAGGAAGACTATTCATAGTGAACAAATGTCTTTGAAGCATTTTGCTCTTTTTGCTTGAAAACAGGTCCTTGTGAAACCACTTGTGGACAGAGGATTTCTTTTTCTTCTTTCTCCTTGGCAAATGATGTCCCCTTATGGTAAGCATACTCTGAGTTTGTGTTTGAATTGGCTTTGTTGTTTCAGTTTTTTAGGGGGGTGGTTTTTTGAGTATTAGATTGACTTTTGGTGGTCCTCTCCTTTTTAACTGTTTTTACTTTTCTGTGTTCTAGACCACCAGACTGGACGGTCCCGTGTGCTTCATGCATTGTTTCTGTTTCCAGAGCCTAGAGCTGTAATTAACTCAGGTAGGTTTGTTCACTGTTGTGTACAGGTTTATATAAACAGAGATGATATTCTGTTGAAGACTTCATAATATTCAGTCACTGTGAACTTAGAGGAACAGTTTGCATTCGTTATGGTCATGGTGTTGGTGTCAAGAAATACTTGTTTCTTCACAAAAGCAAATATCACACGTTGTAGGTTCATTTGTTTATATTTGAGAAAGTAAAACTTGTTGAAATTTCTTGATACGGCTTCTCTGGCTTCTGAACTACTACTTCATTCCAAACTGTATTTCACCTGGTATGTATTAACACAGAGTATTGCTAATTAATCATTATTTATTTATAGCTTCATAGTTTGATTTTAACTGTGGATTCCCTTTTCTCCTATGGCAGGTCAAAAACGTGTTCCATATGGAACACAGAAAAATTCAACTACCACGGCTTTGCATGAAAAAAAGGAAATCATTCCAGAATTCACAAAGTTGATTCAGTCTCTGCATTTTGCTTTAATCCAGTCCCGTAAAGACAGGAGTCCAGATTTCACTGCTGTTGTGGAAAAGTATATACATGAGTACTTTAAAAAACTCTACAGTGGCCCTGGAAGAGGTAGAGAATTTATACTCCATGAGTACTCAACACAGCTGGATGACAAAAAATTTCTGCATCCTGCCCCAAAGTGCAGAGATCACATTAACAAGTACTGGCGGAACTATATTTTCCGTTCTGAGGCCTATCAGCTCCCCATTTCCAGAGCTAAGGAACTGCTGGACAGAAATCGGAAGCCGCAGCGCTTCAGTCCTGTCTCAGATTATGAAGCTACAGAAGACCACTCTGAGTTGGCCAAGGCAAAATGTGGGAAAAGAATCCATCCCAAATATGAAGCCGCTGCTGCCAAACAAAAACTGCCTCCTTCTGGAGAATATGATACTGAAAGACTCAAAGACCTCATTAACTTGATCCAGTGTAGGAAGAAAAACGTAGGTGGAGATTCTGATTCCGAAGACCCCAGAATTAGAAGTGGTCTGAAAAGAAAGCTGGAAAAACAATCTGAAAATTTGCAGAAATACCTAAAAATGAGTGACTCTTCAGAGAATATTTGTCAGTACGAAGGTAAGAAAGTCTTTGTTTAAAGTTCTTTAAACATTGTTATTGCAAGCATATTTAAGATTTAATCATTGTAGATTGAGGTTTTTTTGCATTCTGTTACAATTTAATGCATGATGGTTCATTTAAATATTGGTCTGAGATCTGTGAATAGAGATAAAGTTTATTTTTTGCAGGTTTCCCCTTTCTAGGAAACAAGTTAGAGGAAATTTTCCTAGAAGTTGCTTTTGTTTTGCCTCTTTGGAAAAAAGGCAGACTTCCAAAGAGTACTTGCCTCTGGAGCTGTCAAAAGACTTTCTAATACACAACACTCAGCAGACTTAATTTTGTCTTTTGTAGAGTTTGACTTTTCTGTAATTCTTTATGTGTCCAATACCCTATGTCATACCTAAGAAGTTTAGCTTGAAGGGAAAGAGCATAGTTAAATTTTGAAAAAGCCAGTAATGTGTGTAGGGGGACAAAGGAAACAACCTAATAAGATTAAATGATTCTATACATGAAATTATCTACATCCAAACATCAGAGAAGTATCACAGATATCTTCTGACTTAAGATCTGCCAGAAAAAACCCTTTGATTTCTGTTTCCCTGACCTTTTCTCAAGGCAATTATAGAGGCCTCCTGTAGAAGGGGGAAATGGGAGCAGGGTGACACAAAGAGGAGGGGATTTCCATCAAGCACCAGTCACTCTCACGTATGTGAATCACTGGAAGATGAAGTGACTGATCTTAGTTGTCCTCTTGAGGGGGACAGAAGATAGTGACTGGCATGTAGAGATGAGGAGGCAAAGGGTGGACTTAATGGTTGGGATTCCTGCGTGGAATTCTGTGAACCTTCAAAGGTCTTTTTACATTGATTATTAAAGTAGACTGTGTGATGAATGCATGTCTGTATTTTTATTTAAAATAAGTGTGTACATACAAACTGATGCTAAAACAGTGAGACTGTAGGTATATGGCAGATGTTTGTGGGGGGATCTGGTTTTGGTTTTATTTTAAGATTTAAGTAATGGATTCCTTTTCCCCTCCTCACCGTGTTCTAAGGGGGCAGAACCTTGGATTCACCACACTCTGTGTTGTCAATGAATTCTGACCATGGTGACCACGAGAGTGACTTGGGGCAGGCGGATGTGTCTGAGCCTGCTGCCGACACACAGGGGCTCACCAAAGCGCTGCTGGAGACTCTGGCCACTGTGAGCCGTTTGGACCCGGAACTGGCACAGTCTGTCACTCAAGCCCTTGCAGTAGGCACTGAGGAAACTGAAGAGGTTATGAGACAAAACTACAAATATGAATCCATTCCAGCTCAGGACAGAGATGATCCTAACACTGATCCTAACACTGCTCAGGCTGACAGTGTTACCTTCAAGGACCCGCAGAGCCCGGCCATGCTGGAAGCTGACATGCGGTGCTTGCCCTACCCCGTCAGTGTGGGTCTGCAGGTCCCACCCAACGAAGCAGTCCTTGAGCACACATTACATTTACAAGTAAGTGAAACTGCTAAGATGCTGACTTGTGAAAGTACTATTTTCATAAATATTATGAGCCTAAATGAAAAGATTGTTCTATTTATTTTACAGAGGCAAACACAGATATGTGCCAACTTTTCTGCAAAGCTTTTCTGTTTGGTCGGAACATAGATGGAAATTTTCTCCACTCTTAAGCATATGTTCCTGGTTCTTTATACCTATTCTTTCTGTAATAAAAAAGGAGCAGAGTTGAAGAATTCTGAGCATTTCACTGCATGCTCAGCTCTCTTTGTGTGCCGCCTTAGTGCAGTGCTATATATGAGTTCCCTTGTGCTTCAGGATCACAATGCTTCAGCTCCTTGGTCCAGCTCATTACCCTACAAGAGTGGTTGTTCCATGATCTCTCTTACTGGTACACACAGAGCCCAGTTTCTAAGTCATAGAGCAGGAATGAGTGTGTCCTACCTGCAATCTCCATGCTGTTTTGCTTCTACCCATCTGGAATGTGAGATGAAATTGGCTTAAGGGCCTAGTACTAGTTGTAGGCAGTGCCTCAGCAATGCCAACATCTCATGGCTTTAGTCAGGTATCAAGACAGCAGCCTGGAAAGAGTGAGGGAGCAGCCAGTTCTCCCCTCTCTTCCTCTTTGCCACCCCCAGCTTCCATGCGTTAAGGCCATTGCCCAGGACTGCCTTAGTAATTTCATGATAGACCAGGGAAGTAACCTCATGGAAAGGTTTCGGAGTTTGACTGGACTAGATTGATGGCAGAATTGCCAATGTGCTGGTGAACTTGGGTGTGTTCTTTCTGTCAACTGCTTAGAATGTAAAAACTTAATAGTAAGCAAAACCAAAATAAGTTGTTTTGAGATGAGAATTTTGTTTGTTTTTTTAGGAAGCAAGCCCTGGGAGTATCTTTGAGGACTACAGTCCCTGTCCTAGTGCACCTACAGAACATGGCTATCACAGGCAACATCCCAGCTCAAATAATGTAGGGGAAGTTGGAATGCACTGGAAACTTATCCCAATTACAGGTAAGATGGATTTTAACTCCTCTATTCCTACAAATAATGAACGAAAACATATTCTAAAGGTTTGCATCTGGATTCATAGATCCATTCTTGGATCACATGTTGATACACAAGCACATCTATAGCCTGTGCAGATGTTTCTTATATTTGATGAATACAGAAATCTGCTGGATGAAAACAGATACTGGTGGAGAATATTGGTTTGGCTTCATATTAACACAAATTAGAATGTGAATGCTTTAAAAACAAACAAAACTATTGTTTTGAATATAGATGGTGAAGAAACTGAGCTGGGGTTATGAGGGGCTTTCAGCACTCCTTGCAGCACCACTGAAGCTGTGTCAGTAATCAATCAGACTGATATCCTCCCCTTTGAAGAAAAAAAACTTGTGTTCACAATTGCAAGATCAGGTGCAGCTTGCAGTTCAACTCCACAAGGTCATTTGTGTTTAAGCTGTTTAAAAGTGAGGATTTTAACGTAGTAGCAAATGAAAATACTTGAATAATATGTTGTCCTTGTTTATTACTAATTTAGTTTTTAATTTGTAATGGAGGTATATATCCTGTTATGCTTACTCTAAATTATCTTTGGGAAAATTACTTGTATTCTGCTTTTTCAGCAGACTTGGACTGTGCTGTTTTACTGTTTTAAGAGCTATTAAATGTACTGTGCTTCTGTACCTCAGCAGACTGTAACACTTGAGTATTGGGATTTAAGTTGGTTGGTGAGGAAGACATAACAGTAATGCTGTTTTCAGGTTGTGATTTGGAGGTTTTGGTGTATCAGCTGTGTGTGACTTTCACACATGAGATGGTGATGATGATGGTGATGATGAACTCTTCCTCTGTAGGTCTGAAGTCACCAGAAGAGCCACTGGAGTACTTGCCACCAACGGATGCACTTCCTAATGACCCCCGGGTAACAAATCGACAGAGAAATCCTGATTCATGCTCTCCATTTTCAGACACACAGAAGGGGACAGCAGAAGATGGACATTTCACAGGACAAGTGGAGAAACTTGAAGATCAGTATGAGCTAACAGATCACCCTTTTACAGCTAAGCATTCCATTAGTACAGTAGTAGAGACAACACTGTTAGAAGAATATAAGCTCTTTGCAAGAAAGATTCAAGAAATTTTGCAGCAAAAGAACATTGCTTACGTCAGTGGCGTGTGCACACCAGTCCTTTCTGCCCAGGAGAGGAGAATGAGACTTTCTGAACACATCTGTTTGGAGGCATCAGAGATTTCTGTCCAAGAATATATAGAGAGCCTGAGTGAGAAGCTGAATAGTGTAATTTTGGCTTCTTCGTGCATGAAGCAGACTGCCCCAGTTCATGCTAGTCCTGAAGCACTGGAGGTGGTGAGCAGCACTGCCCCCAGGCCGGTGCCCGACGCGCTGGCCGTGTGCAGGGACAGCAGCGGGGTGCCGTCCCCAGAGCCACCGTGCAGTAACCGGGGGGCAGAGCTGCATTCTCAGGAGCAGCCTTCGGCAAGCCTGCCCCTAGGGAACGAAAAAACGGGTCATGGCAATGCTAAACCAGAGGATCAGACTTCTTGTGGTGGTGATCTCGTGGAGCCACCAGAAAAGATTCAGACATCCCCTGAGAACTTTGTTTCAGCTCAACCAGCTTTTTCTGATTTTATAAACCAGTTAAAACCTGAACTGTTTAACAGTTTGTTCAAAATTTTTAAAGATGTACAGAAAAATACTGTCAAATTTTATATTCATGAGGAGGAAGAAAGTGTTCTCTGCAGAGAAATCAAGGTAAAGCTGTTTCAGTTCAACTTCTCTCTAGTATCAGAACTTTCAAATCCACTTGTATGAAACTGGACTCACTTTCTCTGTGAAAGTGAATTGTGAAAGTAGGCTGTCCAGTCCCATTTCTTCCTTGAGCTTTTGAGGTAGTCTTGCTTATATTTAGCTTTACATAAGTCTTTTTCTTGGAGCTGGAAAACAGAACAGGCTGTAGGTTGGCCCTTTCTGAAGATCCTGCCAGGGGGTGGCCTTACAGGAAAAAAAAGGTAATAAGGGAAGAAATGTGATAGCTACCATTTTATAAAGAATGTATGAAAAGTCACTGTGCCTTTGGGTTTTTTCCTCTTACCCTCTAATTAATACTAGAGAGAACTTTGAGAAATCACTATTCTTCTGTACTTAAATGTGTAAGGTGAAAGTTGTAAACATCTGGCTTTCCTTGAAAACTCAGGCAGTTTGATGCTGTCGGTTGGCCATGTATGCATGATTTGATGGGAATGACTGACTTGCTGAAACAGCTGCTCTGTGTTGCTGCATCCTTCTGGTTAATGTGTGGGAGAGAAAAAGAAGCCAGTCCCTCTGGTTTTCACTGAAGTGGAAAATCTTCTTGCTGTGGGTGTCATGTGGGCATCGTTTTTACCAAACTACCTATTGACTTTTTCCTTGTCTCCTTTTTCTCTGGTGGCAGGAATATCTTAGAAACTTAGGGAATACAGAGTGCCATCCAGAGCAGTTCCTTCAAGGAAGAGTTGATTTAGATAAACTGTTGATCATTATCCAAAATGAAGACATTGCCAACCTCATCCATAAGGTATGTTCCACGTTAAGTAACTCTGTGCTACAGAAAGCCGTTGGTAGTAGTGAGAGGAGCTCATTTGGAGCAAGGCTGCTTCCTTCTAACAGCACAGCATTCAGCAGTGCCCTGTGTTTAGCTGCTGTTTGAAGAAACAAAATGGTGGTAGTAAAAATGGTCTTGTCCCAGCATTTATTTACCCATAACTTCATCCACCACCATGCATGTGCTAATACATACTTATTGTTAGTGGTTGTAAAGCTGTGCAGAGGCCTGAGTAGTTATGCTTCTGGTTCGTTGATGCTCTTAACAGCAGGTGAAGGCAGCTCTCAGATCACCTGAGCTATTCCTGACAGCTTAAGACCCTGTGGTGGACAGAAAGTAAAATTATTCCAAATGCTCAGTGTCCATTTACCTTACTTCTGTAATGCTCCTGGGAGAGCACCTCCCCAGGCAAGAGAAGAAACAGTAATTTTTTGAAAATGTGTTTTGAAGTTTGGTGCCTGGCATTAGTAGGTAGGAGAGTTCTTTAGTTCATTTTTCTGTGTGACCTGTGGTTACATCTCTAATTTCAAATGTTTTTAAACAGATCCCTGGCCTGGTGACTCTGAAGAGGCTCTCCTGTGTCAGCTTTGCAGGGGTCGATAGTTTGGATGATGTGAAAAATCGCACTTACAATGAGCTGTTCGTGTCTGGGGGTTTTGTTGTGTCAGATGAATCTGTCCTTAACCCAGAGTCCATCACTACAGGTAAGTGTGATCCTTCTGGAAGCTTTAGAATTAAAATCCTGACATTCTAGTACCTGAGACATCCTGTACTCAACCACAGTGAAGGATCAGGTCTTCCAGTTTTTGTGATGTTCTTTGAGAACTTCAGCTAATTCAGTCTCTTTTTCAGCCCAGTGGCCTTCTTGAAGAACACATAAACAGGGAGATTTTGTCTTCAGTTTGTATTACATTGTGTAGTTATGTCTGTGGAGCCTTTTACTCCTTAACTCCATCCACAAATACACTATATATACTACTTCTTTATTTGAAATTAAATAGGTAATGAAGCTACAGCTTTTTTAAAAATTTAGGAAGGCAGAGCGTGTATGCTGAGGTCAGCTTTTAAATACCACTGCTGGGCACCTGAGGTACAGAATAGCAGCTCAGTTTTATGATACTGTTGTTGGCCAGTCTGCCTGGAAGAAAACTTGAAGTGAGTGGCTGCTGTTTGTAACTGTGTGACTGTACTGTGATGGAAACAGAAAACAACTTTTTGTATACACTGAAGCAGTATTTTCAGTCTACATACCACAGAATTTAACTTTTATTCAATATCTCTATAACAGATAAACTAAAACAGTTCCTAACGTTTCTGGAGGATCTCAATACCCCAGATGGAAAATGGCAGTGGAAAGTCCACTGCAAAATACAAAAAAAACTAAAAGAGCTGGGGAGGTAAGTAAGGTTCTGTAATACCAGCTGATAAAATGCTTCAGCTTTCATTATGCCCTCCAAAACAGACTTAAATAGAACTTACGCTTATGTTTGTCTTTTGATATTTAGACTGACCTTAAATTGTTCCTAATAGTGAGCTTTTCCCCCACTGCAGGATGAATGCCAATGCCCTGAACCTGCTCACCCTTCTGAACACCTATCAAAAGAAGCACTTAGTTGAGATTCTGTCTTACCATAACTGTGATTCTCAAACTCGAAATGCTCCAGAACTTGACTGTCTCATCAGGCTTCAGGCTCAAAACATACAACAGAGACATGTTGTCTTCCTAACAGGTAAACCCCACCTTCGTGAATACCTCTCCCCCTTTTTTGATAATAGGTGCTAAATCTTAATGCAAACTGTTCTTTTCTTATTTAGAAAAGAATCTCAAAACACTTTCGAGTTATGTTGATAATGGCATAGTGGTTGCTGCTGTTGATGACTTTATGCATAACTTCAAAAGTCTCATTGGGTATCACAACACTGTTACTGAGCAGAACCACCTTCCTCCCTGCAGTGCTGGCCAAAGACAATCAGGTAATGTCAGACACACTTAAACTTTCCTTTCCAAACTGCATGTGTGGGGTGGAGGTCCTGGGACTGTGTGCCTTGACTCTGGTCAATGGCCACTGCAGCTGGCAAGGAAAACCCAACTCTCAAGCTACTCTTTTTCTATTTGAAACGATGGGGGGAAAAGCAGTGGGGATGGAGCACCAGAGACCTTAAATACAGAATTACAGGCTAACATGGTATTCGAGGCACTAGACACGGCATCTGTCAGCAAAAGGATGCTTTATCTGCTTAGAGTAGATAAACTGTACCAAGATGTCAGTAACTGTACACCTTTAATTGTCTGATCAAATACCTGCTGTGTAACTTTAGATGCTGTTTTGACATTGTCCCCTTTGGAGCTGGGAGTTGGGATTTCCCAGCACTAAATATGAACACGGTGTGCAGAAGCTTTGAACACGGTGTGCAGAAGCTTTTAGCACCAAGTAACTGGACACTCCCACAGAGGGTTGTGTGTGTGTTGAGTAAGTGAACACGAGTGGCAGAAGACCAAGAAAGTGCTGTTGGACTGGCAGACCTGAATGTAACACTGTGAGTAGTGTATGGCCTTTTTAACCAAAGTTTGTATTTCAATAGAATAGGACTTTCTCTCTCTTTTAATGTAGTTCTTGTAGAAAAGGATGAAAAGGATGAGGAGGACATGTCTCTGGATTCAGGGGATGAGTTGTCAGAAATAGAAATCTGCAGTGATGCCTCTAAGTATGATACTCATGTGGAAGCTTTGCAGACAGAGGCCCAGGGCCCACATGGAGTAGATGCTAAAGAAAGCTGCTTATCAGTTACAGAGTTATCTCCCGAAGTACAAACTGGCCTTGTGGAAAAGACTTATAAAACTGACTTGGAAGAGAAATACTCAATTACTCCAGTTTCTCCAACGTGCTCTGCTGAAGGAGAAAAACACAATGCAGTTGAACAAACTCCTTTCAATAACTTCCAAGCTTATAGCAGACAGTTAAATATGTCCCATCAATTCAGCCACTTTAATGTACTCACTCATCAGACTTTTCTGGGAACAACATACCCAATTTCTCCTGCAAATCAAAACCAAGAAGGGAGCAATTATTTTCTATCTGCCTACAGTCAGAGCCTGGATACAGAAAAGTCATCATCACCTGGTGGCTGGAATAGCTGCTGTGATTCTTCCAGGCCATATTCAGAACAGAAATGAACTCTTAAGTCTCTTTTTCTAAGTTGCTGTGGACTTCTCCGTTTGTAAAATGTTGGATTAACGATTTCTATTTTATTCTGGAACAGAATGTTTCTTGTTCTTGTTATCTCAGATGTTTTCATGTTCTATTTAAATTCCTGATGGCCTGTCCCTGTTGGAACCATCTGAAAATTTAAATAAATATTTTTTAATGTTTACTGTACTTGAATTATCTTGTTTGTTGGCACTTTTAAGTTTCTACATTTGTATTTGACCTGTTACCTAGGCTTCAGTTTGAGGTCTGTTTAATGTAAAGCTGAATGTCTGCCTAAAATATGTGAAAGAGCCAGATGTTTTCTTTTTTTAACTGCAAAAGTATCCAAGTCATGTTTCTTTACATAAATATTAAAATTAATGTATTTATTTGACATTGACACAAATTTTGTACAATGTTTTTACATAGCTCTAAGGCAGTGTACTTATTTTCATGACTATATACTGGATTTTGGCTAAATACCTCAATTAGAGTAACCAGTGATGCAGTTCCATTACAAAAACTCAAATAAACTCTTAATGCACAAGGGACTTGCTAACACATGGCTTTGTCTGTGGTTTTTACATTTTGCAAAGTGCTGGGAAACATCCAAGCCTGGTTTCATGCACAGCAATCATCTGTGTGTCTTGCTTGGTGCCATTGCAGCACCATCAGTGTCCTCCCAGCTTTTATCTGGCCACTGTGATTACTGTAAGAAGAGAAGGACAAGCTGGGTTTAATGACTGGGAGTTCAATTTGCATCAGAAAAACCTCAATCCTCTCCCACTTCAGCTTAATGATTCTTGGGGTTTTCAGGTTTTTGGTTTTGATTATTTGTTTTGTGAACTAGCACCGGGGTAAGTACAGTTTTATCTGTTTCTTAATCCTGTCTTTTAAATTTCATATCTGCTGAGTTACCAACATTTTCCCCCTCAGCGATTTTCTCCTTTTGTTCATGTCCTCTGCCTCAGGCTTCTGGAAGGCAGCAGCCGCAGTGAGCAGCTGTGGAGTCTCCAGACGACCCTTGTTGCTGCACTGCTGCCTTTGCTCAGACTGCTGACTTTTACTGCTCATCTTCACGTTGTCCAGAGTCCCGTGTTTGGGGAATTTCCTGTTTGTAATTTGATTTTAGTGCTTTTCTCTGGGATGTGCTGTTTGGTACCAGGTGAATGTTTGAAACTATGTAACTCTAAATTCACAAAATTTGTTTGGACAAAATTACTGGTTTAAAAGGGCAGTTTTAAAAAACAAACAAAACCCATAAACTTTTGCCTAAAGTTGATTCTTTCCCTCTGTAAGCAGTGGATTGATTTATTCAAGTTAAAAACCAGTACCAGACTAGTGTAACGCTTGTTACCCTTCCCCCAAACATGGCAAGTAATTTTTTCTGAAAAAAAGAACTCCCTTTTATCAATGAATTATACCAGATTGTGAGATGAAATGTGGTCTTAAAATCTGGGAGTACTTGAGTTGATATTCACTGTGTAAGCCTAAAAGGTGGCTGAATATTGAAATACGCCAACAAAGATGACTAAAGCTATTCAGAATACATCTTAATCTTTTTATTTATCAAAATTCACACATTTGAGTTCTACAAAAACCCATGTAACAGTTTACTTCCATGTTTTTGGTGGTTTGTATTAAATGGACACGTCTTCAGGTAGCATGAAAACCATTGTAAACAGACAAACCATCATGAGACTAAAGTAACATGACCCTGTAGTCTATCAAAATTCTCATAATTTAATTTTCATAAAAAAGGTACAGGTGGTTCATAATTAATTACAGTTGCAAAGTGCTGTGCATTTCCATATTCAGAACATTCATATGCACCTCTCAAAATGGTAGCACGAAGTTCTCTTGAGCTACAATGGGAATCAGAGTGTCCTCCAACTCCTTCTTCTTCTGCAGGAGGCCCTGCAATAAATATAAATGTCAATGTTCTGTCTTCCTCATGTGCCTGAACTAATGAAGTGTCATTGTTTCATAGTTAAAAACAACTTCCTTGTTAAGGCCATTGGTTTTTGAGTACACAACTTCAGAAAAAACAGTACAGACTCAGGGGAGAGGGAACTTCTACAGCAGCCTTCAAGTGTGACTGGAGAGGGAACCAGGCCATTTTCCAGGGATGACCACGCAGAGGGAAAAAGGACTTTTGCACTGTATGAAATGGAACTTGTCCCTCTGTGCACTGTCTCTGCATTTGCGCTATTGTAGTGAATTCCTGGATGAAGTGGAACCCAAACCCTGATGGGCACTGGCTTTTAGTCTTAACACAAACAGTTCTCTTCAGAGGAAGGGCAGCAGTGCCACTGAACTAGACCAGTGTCAGACATCCCAGGCTACACAGATTAACTGTCTACAGGTTCAAGGTTCCTGCTGTGTCAATGATTCTAGTAAGTACTGATGATGGAGAAAACCTGTCACAAACAAACCTCATGGAAATGTATCCTTGTCTATCAAGTCATACACAATAGAACTATGTCAAGTACATACATAAATTAAAAATAAATATTTTACTGTAATTAACAGGATCATATATATTGATACATCTGGCCCCTTGCTCTCCCATATATTTTAGACTTGTCAAAAATAATTTGGTACTATGGAAGTTTGTTTTCTAAAAAAGAAAAGTTTTTTTTTTTTTTCTCAGAGTTAGAAGGCCTTTCTCAAAGAGAAGAGTTACAGGCTGCTGGCACAGGTCAGTACAGACATAATGCAAGGCAGCAGCTCCCTACGGTGGCACCAAAGGAAAGCCAGCAGGGCAGCCTGTAAGATTCCAAATTGGCTCCTTCTGACAGTATAGGGTTAAAATGATTTCTGTAGAACTGCAAGCAGGTAACCAGGGGTGGTGGTGGTTAGGAAGGGTAATGGTTAGGAAGGGAAAGGCCTGGGCTTGCTGGTCAACAAGGCTTTGAGAATAGAACGTTAGCTTGGCTGTAGTTGCTGTAGCTAAGGCCATTGTTTCAACTAAATCAAGTATGACTTTGTTTGGGGAATTAAATATGATCCCTGTTTGGCTAAATGACAAGAAATTTTTGCTTGGGTAAAATCAATAGAACAATATAAAGTAAATAATCAATACATAGCTGTGTAGCAGAAGGGTATAAAAATGTGTGTGTCGTGAATCACAGTCAGAGTCAGATTTGGGGCTGCGTCCCCCGGCTCCCGGAGCTCCTCAATAAAAGCACCTGCATAATCATTCCGTGATTATGTGTTTCCAATGCTAACACTTCTAAGGCAGCAGCTGCCTACTTTCAATCACTTGATGAATTGCTTTCTAATTAATTGACAGGATCTGCTTATTTCCATTAATGGGTCAGTGTTTTCAGTCTGTGTGTCAATAATTACTATTTTTACAGAGCATTTTTTGCATTTAGAAGCATGTCACAAAACCAAGTTATAAAATAAACTGCCCTAAATAAACCAAGAGCTGAGGAACAAGTAACCCTGAAAGTTTGCAGTTTAGCGTTTATCACATGGGTTGCACAGGTACTGGAAAGGTGCTTACCAATGGGAAATACCCCACCCAGCCATTTCCACCTGCACCCCCTGGCAGCACTGCTGCTGCCTCAAGAACAGTGGAGTACTCTGGTAGTACTGACCTCGGGGTGAGGGGGGTGTGCTCCTCTTTCTTAAAACTCTGTCCCTTCTTTTTCACAAATAATTCACTTTGCTCAGCTTATCCACTGACTTTAGATTTCAGTGAGGAAAGTGAGTCTGTTGCTAGTTCCTATTCCTGCTGTGACCTGAGACATAGGAAGAGATTTGCTGTCTTGTAGCAAATGCAATGACAGATTCCCCTCACCCTCCTTTTGCCCTCTCTTGCCCCTGGGTCAGCCAGTCCCACTGGGCTCTTACTGCACCACTCCAGCTGCATTTATGAGTGCAGAGTTCGAAGACTGAAGACTGGTCAAAATTGTGTGACTATTATGTGAATTCCCCCAGACAAAACAATGGCTAAATATGTTGTAAATATAGATATATATGCATGTATGTAGTCTGAAACTATCAATCCACTCTGTATATATAAATGTAAAAGTAAGACTAGATTATCTTCTGAAACAGAAAACTCAGCTTTTTGTATTTCAGTCAAAATCCTGCCCTGTTCATACTTTCTCAGTGAAATAACTGATGCAAAATAGGTATCATCTGTACATCAGGAGGAATGCACAATCCTTAGGTATACAAGATAAACTGAAATTGAACAGTTCATGTCCTAAATGCCTTCTGCAGCTGGCAGGATATTTAAAAAGAAACTCCACGTTTAACTCTCTTGCAGAACCAAGATCCACTGAAAGACTAAAATTACTTTTTAGCACTGTAAAATTGACTGTAGGTTCATGTGGCAAGTTATGTAAGGCCTCAACCCCCGTATCTGGGACTCCAAGAAAGGTAAGGGGCAGGGACTGGTGTCAGATTTATACAAGTATAAAAGCCGGTGTGAAATGAATAATAGTGGGACGTGCAGATGGGGTGCTGACCCCTGCATGCTCCTGGCACTAGTAAAGGTGTCTTTACAGTACCTGCTGTGGAGTAGATTCCTTTGCATCAGAAGCCAGAATACTTAACAGGTGTAGCTATTTAGCAAAAATGTTGATAAGCAGTGGGGAAGACCAGATCCAGTGAAACCAATGTGGGCGCTGTTATGAAAGGCTATGTAGTAGTTGGCTTTTGCTACAATTATTTGCTTTATTTATAAAATTGTAATTGCTTGCAAATAATTATTGTAAGTTTTAAACTGCTTTTTCAGTATGATAAAATTTGTAATCGCTTGTGGGCAGTGAAATGGGGAAGCAAGGATTTCACAGGATGTAAGCGGGCTTGTGAAAGATGTATTTTAAGATATGCTTGCTATTGCAAAATGTATATCCAAGATAGCATAAGCAGAGAGGAGAAGACCATAAAAGGAAAAGTACCAAGCCCAAAAGTGGCATCCAAAGACCATCAGAAGATCATCCTGGACTGCCAACATCTGCAACTATTGAATTGTGCAAACACTGTGAAAATTTAAGCAAGACTCTAGTCAATGAGTCAAAATATATCTGCCAAATGGTCTGAGAAAGTAATACAACTGTAACAGTATAAAAGACTGCAGTCTGAAGGAAGTGGGTGTGCCTCTGGCTTTGCCATGCACCCAGGCCTGTATCTTGTGCTTTATGTTTTGTCCCTTACCATTTATTGAAAGTCTTAAAAATTTAAGAGGAGTGGCCATAGTTTCTCACAGAAGCTGTTCGAAACTGGCCTTTCAGTGTTCTGGGTCAGAACTTTTCTTACTGACCTGGGGAAAGTCATGAGCCTTTTTTTACACAAGGAATTTACCTACTGCTGAAGCACTATGTGTACATGGCAGTGCTTCTGTCTTTCTAAAGCACGACTGGTAATCAATAGCATCAACTCTGCTAATTTTGTTGTGCTTTACTGTCAGATTTTCTTCCTGTTATTTTGATTATTTATGAAGTTTTCCTCTCTCAAGGCAGAAAAAAATCCTACTGCTAGCAATAAAGTACATTTAGTTTGGACCCATTCAAAAGCAAGGGAAGATACTGGTACATGTTTATTTTCAGTGTCCTTCACAACAAAAAGGCAAGCCTGAAGTAAACATTTTTTGGTCTTGCAGTCCTATCAGGCCATTTAGAAGCATAAAGAGAAGTGCTCATGTGCATGTCCAGACCCGTGGCTTCAGTGGCTATGGGCCACACCTTGTTGCCAACAGGTGCAGTATGCAATTCACTCAGGCTTTAAGAACAAGATGCCATTACCAATACCTGACTACAAAGAGAACAATGTACACAAACACAGGCTTTTATCTCAGGAGCTCATGTGTCTGTGGCATTAAGCTAAGTTTTGTTTTCTTCTCAGAAAACCCATCTGATTGATAAATCCTGAATTTTCTTTTTACATGCTAACAAGTAGCAGCTGTCTTGGAAGGGTGTTTTAAGTGTTCACACTTCCAGTTTGCTAATTATAATATTTTTCCAGGCCTGACATGAGACTACCCCACCGACCCTACTGTTCTGTCCTGACCTGGGAACTGCAGAGGGGAAACCTCATTCACAAGGTTCTAGTGTTGTGTTAAAACTCTGTTCTTTTGAAACTGATACATTCCCTATAAACAACTCTAACCACAGATACCTGGACACCAAACAAAGTCATTTCTCTTGGTTTCAAGTTTGCTCAGGCACTTCCCTGTTTCATAGCTGATATAAGGACTAAGGAATCCATATTCTCTCTCTAAGGACTGTTCAAGAGTAGAAGCAACATGTGAAAAAATTAGTAAAATGGGACAAAAGTAGACGACAGGGCTCAAAACATAAATCAAATGACAGAAATTGAACTAAAGATAATTATGTAATAATTTTTACCTCAATGTATATATACACACATGCACAGTTATCCAATAGATTTTTGCTTACCTGTCGTAATTTTGACAATCCTTTGAGAATTGCTTCTTGTCTCTCTCTGATTGTAACTACATCAGGATTTAGAAGGGGATCTCTGACGTGATCCGAGCTAAAAATCTGTCGTGGCACTTGGTAAGAATCTAAAAGTAAATGTATATCAAATCAGTTAATAAAACTCTTCATTAATTTTCTTTTAATTTTGAAGCAGCAGATTTTGAAAGTTTGTGAAAATCAGAGGTTGGCTCCTATCGAGATTATTATCTCTATTTTTAAATCAAACAACACTTAGATTCCTAAACCCCTCTATACAGTAATGCAAGGAAGTGCAATCATACTTCATGAAAGGTAAACAAACAAAAAACTGGTAATAGATTTTTTTGTTGCTTTTCTGATTTAAAACTCTGTGGTTTGTTATTTTTTTAATGCCAAGTATAATTTGGCTGCACAGCCTTTCTGTGCACTGCTGTGACATAGAGAGATTACTGCACAGTTCAGTAAAAAGCAAATTATGAATCTGGCTGAAGCTGCAGCACTGCAGTGCAAATGAGGGTAACATTTCTCCTCTCCCTGAATCCCTTCAGTACCGTGGGGGTGGTGTGTTGAGGGTCGGCTCTGCGGTGCCTCCGGGGGGAGGCAATAAACCTCCCGTGTCCGCACGTAGGGCACAAACCGCGCCGAGGGGGGTCTGGTGGCGTCTGGGACAGCAGCAGGGGAGCTCCTCTGCTGGGAGTCTGCCTGGGTGCCCCCCTCTCTTCCATCCTGGTGGTTGTGCATCAGGAAATGAGAAGCCTGGATCTGTCTTTGTTGCACTTGGAGTAACCTGTTCCTAACTGCTGGAACATGCGGGGATTCAGATCTGTATGAAATAATTGAAGTTATAAAAAAGCCCAGACAATACCTCAATAATGTGATTTTCTCAAATAACGAAGAATCTTTGGAGGACAGGATTTTTGTTCATTAACTCTGCTTTTATACCTGCGATCTGTATGGTCTTGTGTATTTTTAATAGCAGACAATTAGCTACATCTTAATTTTTTAAAAAAATCAGGAAAGCATGTGCATTTCAGTAATAATATATTTCTACATTTCATTAATGCAGAGTATTGACATACCTTTCTTCATTCAAGTGATTCTTATGAAATTTTTCTTCCTAGGAGAAAATCAAAGAAGTCAAAAATAAAACAAAAAATCTCCATTTTTTTATTGTAGAAGTTTTGATTTTTCAGATAAAGTTTATTCTGAATTTCCAAAAGGACTGTTTGACCTGGGTTCAGGAGAAAGATTTGCACTTAAGAGACTTGTAGTGTCCATGAAATAAATCAACAAATTACAGGGAGATTTGCTCCAATTTTCTGTCTTTGGCAGCTCTAAGCACTATCAAAAATATTACGTCTATCTTCCTATGTCCTTGGTATAAACCTGAAAGGTTCAATCCAACACGTTAAAGGAAAGGTCCAGAGTTTTGCTATTTGAAGGTGTGAGAAAGTGAGGTGTTTATGCATACAGAGAGTGAGCAAGCAAGAGGGAGGGCAAGAGGGACGCCAAGAATATATTTGGTAGTACTTTCTTTAAAAGTACTTTTTTTCCAGCCACAAGCTCTAGTGCTGTAATGCTTATTGCAAATGGAGAGTGACTCCACTATGAAGGATGCATTTCTGTGGCAATGGAGTACCTCCTCAGTAATCCATGCAGAAATAAACATTGTTTTCTTGAGCAGGTACTGCTGTATCTCACCTGTCAGCACAACACAATGACTGGGCAAAAAAAAAGCAAGTCAGTGATGTCACTGTGTCCTGCACACTGCTTGCAATCAAGCTCTTTGTTTACATAATAAATCAGTGTTAGTGAGGAAATGAAAAGGAATCAACACTTTGGAAGACTGAAATAACAGTAAAAACACAGTCACAAAATCTGAATATGTTCTGCTCCTGATGAACAACAGAGTGCTGACATAAGGAAGAGCAATAGGAGAATTTCAATGCTGCAGTTACATAACTGAATTCCCATCCAAGTAAAACTATGAGGAACAAGAGTCTTAAAAACACATCATTGTTCTCAAAGGCCAGACAGTGACCCACCTTTCTGCCTCTGTGGCCCTTACTCTTCACAGCTGTTTCTTCCCGAGGTGAGAGCGAGCTGGCTGAGTGCCCCCCCCTTCTTGCACTGCGCTGCCCAGGGCTGTTCCTCTCTACCAACTGCAGCAGCTCCATTTGGCGGCGCACTTTGCTCTCTTCCCTCTGTTTCTGTAGTGCTTTAGGGTACCTTTCTGAGGCTGGAATGTATCTTTTCCCAGGCTTGTTTATGTTCCAGTCAGGTCTTTTGTTGTATTTTTCCGAAGATTTAATGTGTCTTTCTGTTCTTGCATATTGCTCATATAGATCGCTGTAAATACCACCAGTCTCTTTTCCCAAAAGTTTATTTTTATCCATATACTGCATTTCTGTCTGGTATTTTTTGCTGTTAGAGGTTTGTTTATATTCCATGGAAATATCAGGCAATTCACAACACGCATTTCTTTCCTCAGCTGACTCAGTGCATGCTGAACTATTAAAGCAATCTAAAAAAAAAAAAAATTCTATTTTAACTCCAAGTCTGAGCTATTCAAATTACTTGGTTGACTTTTGTATATGTATCAATCTACCATTACTTATTTTATTTTAAAAATGGCTGCTACAGTTTTATAATGCTTTTTTTTTTTTTTCTGAGATAGGACCTGTAGAAGCAAGCTCAGTGAGGAAGGAATAAAACACAGAGGACTGGAGAACCAAATCGAGTTACTTAAAAAATTTGGGCCTATGTGGCTTGTGATCTTAAGCTGACACTATATTCCCGACTATGGGGTTTGTAACTGGTAAGTAATACCTATACAGAAATATCATTTATTTAGAAGAATAAATAGTGATAAATACAGGAATAAACCACACAGTGGTACACTGTGATACACCAATATGACTGTGTCTGTGCCAATTTCTAGCTTTATTCCTTGTCAGTAAGAGTGATTTGGCTCAGTTTCACAAACAGGGTGCCCCTGCCTGTCCGGAGGTCCCTCAGAATCACTCAGGTGCGGGCTCTGTATCTGTCTGCACTGTGGTATCCTTCCGAGGGGAAACCTGCTGCCCAGAGGGATTCGCCACGCCATCAGGGAAATGAGTACTTTGTGCTGAAATGCCAGAATTACAGTTTTCAAACTGTATCACCTGAAAAGTGGTTAAGTTCCATTTAGTAACCTATATTCAATTTGAACCATACTACAGAGTTATCAGACTGTTGGGGTTTATAGCTCAAAGCAATACTGAGAACTCTGGTCCAAATCCCAACACTCTCCATTTTCCACTGGAAATCTGACAGCACACAGGTCTGACTATTCCTGTGCATTCCTGCCAATATCTTTGCATTTCTTCCTTTATGTAATACAGTATTTGAAACTTACTAAAACACAATATTCTCCATAGGAGTTAACACTTATATTTGTTTGAAAGGTAGATAAATTGTAATGAAATTTGCTTTGTGGCCCAGATGCAGACAGGGAAACAAAAACCAAAAAAAACCCACCCCAATCCCAGAAACAACTAGATTTCAACCACCAAAGGAACAGGCAAACTATGAGACTTATACTTGCCACTACCAAGACTGTTCTGAAGTCCTGAAGTGTCATGTGCCTTCTGAGCCAAGTCTGGAGTGTGCTGTTCTTGTTTTGATCCCTGGGCTAATTCCTGAGTTTTCTCCATTGTCTGATAAAGCTCTTTGGCTTTAAGAGTTACAAGTTCCTTTAAAAAAAAAGTGATTATTTATTTTGAGAATAAAATCAATTGGATTATTTAATCACCATATAATCCTCAAGGTTTATATGTATTTTTATTTAGGGAAAGTATTTTTCTTCAAAACTAAAACTAGTTAAGTACAGTATGTAATCCATCATTTCTATGATTGTAAATTCAGAACCTCTGCTGAAAGCTCTTCAGTATTATCATTAAAAAGTGAGCATTTAGATCCTCCAAGTTATCTGGATATTTATTTCCCTTCTAATAAATTCCTCTTTTTCTAGATGCCATCTCATGTTAGCCATCTATGACTTCCTGTAACATGTGGTTTAATGAAATGAAAGGAGCCTAAATAAAAGTCATAAACTCCACCTTACTCCTACTTGCACAGGAAGGAGACAGTAAAAGATCCCCAGCAAATGTAAGCCCCTGGGCTTACAATTCCCTGACTCAGGGGGTTCAAGGTGCAAGAGACTGGGCCAAGGAAAATCTCATTTCCCAACTGTTATCTGCAGCTGATCCCACTCCCTCCTGCATTTGCAGTTGGAAAGAACAACTGGTGCTGTCACATGTTTCAAAGGAGCTGAGCAATTACAGAGAAGGATGACTTTCCCCATGATGAACCAGTCTGTTCAAGCATCTATCTACAGGTAGATTCTACACATTTCCATCCAGAAAATGTGGAGAAATCAGGAATCCACATTTCTGCAGGCTTTGGAGAAGACTGTTTCTGGAATCACCTTGTCTTGTAACGCCATGGAATCTGCTACTGTTCCAAAGAAGAAGCAAACAGTAATAGTTTTACTATGCCAAAAGGAAGAATGAAACATCAGACCAAGTGTTTAACCTTCCACAGAGGTTAAAGGAGAGACAGAAATGCAAAATCTGTATTTACCAAAGATTAAATGTACCTTTGGTTTACCTTTTATATAAAAGCACTGTGTAAAGCTCAGCAACAGCTACACAGGGGAAAAATGGAGAACCTGAATGACTTTTAAAATGCCTTTTCCAGACTATATCCTAAGAAATATTTAATTCAGACTGAAAACACATTTACTCAGATGAACTTCATGGTACTGACACACCTTAAAAGCATCAAGTTACTGATAACAATAACTGGATCACATACTTTGAGATATTTTTAAATTTTAAATTTGCATTTTAAAACAGATGTTTCTGCACTATTTAAAACTACATTTCTGGTTTTGCCAGTTCTTATAATTTCCCTTTCTGAAAAGACCCTTGTTCAAAAAAAGAATCTAGCCTTATTCTTGTATGACGTTGCACGTTTATTAATTAAGAAAGCAGAATTTTGGTTTCAAATATCTCCATTTTATATAGTTTTCATTTTCAGAATGATGAGAAAAATTTTGCAAGTGAGGAAAAAGAACTATTTCCCTCAAAATTCAGTGTTATCACTTACTATCAGCACTAAAGATAATGCAAGCCCCACCTCCTTTTGTTTTTGTTTGAGCATTTCTCCTTCAAACTGTTTCTGCAGTTGTGCTTTTTCTCGTGCCAGGCGCAGTTCTTCCTGTTGCTCTTCCCATTTTCTCTGCTCTGCCTCCAGTTGTTTCTTCTTCCGTTTTTCTTCCACCTGAGCCATTATTGCTTTCTGGTAGGATCCAAAAAAAAAGGGCAAAGTAAAAGATATAACAATAACATATTGTAGGGTATTTGTTAGTATATTTTTGTGTATGTGTAGAACTGGATTTGGACAAGTGAAAAAAAAAAAAACCTGAAGACAACTTATTTCAAACACTCCTGGTTTTGTTTCTGGAAAACCACCAGCCCAGTTGAGCAGTCTGAAATACTCAGATAGAAAAAAGGAGTTTTTTATGTTCTAGAAAATACTTTTGAAATGAAGGTCTGATTTTCACCTTATGCACATACATTAATCCAGGAGTTTGATCCAGCAGAGTGTGACCAGAACAGTCTATACATTTGCAGTGACACTTCTTCACACTGTGCTAGAGATGCCAGCATGCAGACACGCATTTTTAGGGTACCATAGAGCTTAGGTAAATGTCAGTAAAGTAGATAAAAAACTAAAGGTTCATGGAGTGGGAATCTGTAAATATCAGATTTCTCATCCTTGTAACAGTGGAGATTGAAGGAAAATGTACACAAACCTGCTAGAGCTTTAAAGACCTAACTGTACATTTTTTGAGGCAGGCATACAGTTACAGAAATGCAATAATCTCATGCAAATATTGAAAGAGAATTGTAGAGTCTGACTGAAGGAAATACTGCCAAACAATGTAGATGTCATCTAGATCATAAAAGTCAAGTGCTTCCCTGGGTTCTGGTATTAAATCTCATGCTTTATGAATAAAGCATGAGATTTAATATGAAGCATATTCATATTCTTCTCATTAAAAAAGTGTGACGCTTTAAAACCAAAGACTACCTGATGTTCCAACTGCTTCTGCCGCCTCCTGTCCCTCTCCTCAATCTGTGCAGGGTCCAGCAGAGCTGTCATGGAACGGAGGAAACTGTGAACAAAGGGACATGTCAATGTTTCTAACCATTAGAAGATAATCCTTAAGCCTTTCTTAATTAGAATCAGTTAGATTTCATTTTCATATTGAGATTATCCTGTTGGGTTAATTATAAATTAATATATAAATTAATTCATAGACTATGAAACCCTTTTCATTAAGGAACAAGTAGTGTTATTTGCAGTAAATTTCATTAATAAACAATGGCAGCACTTGTGTCTTTCAATAGTGAAACAACAGGTATTTGAAAAAAAGCAAAAGCCAAATGAATGCAAGGATTTTTTTTTTATTATTTTAATTTTTTTTTTTTTAAATTTTTGAGGAGGTACCCGAAGTGCAGTAGCTGGGAAAATAATTACCCTTACAAAGCTCACTCACTTGACTCTCTGACTTTGCTCCAAAGCACCATTTTTAGCAGCTTTTTCTGCAGTTCCTGTCTGTAAGGGTATGAGGTTGCCTAAAGCTGCAGGTGACAAAGGGTGAATGAAAGCAGTCTCATCCTTGGGGTCAAGTAACAGGGAAAGACTTTCAGGCTTTCTGTGCACTCCATTTAAGGGGTGTTGTGCATTAGCATCAAAGTGGTTCTTAGAAGAATCAAAATGCTTTTCCCATCTATCATGCTCTTCTGCCTAAATAAGTATCAAGCAACAACAAAAAGCAAAAACAAAAAAAGGGAAAAACATTCAGTTACACTTCTATAAAGCGTGGTTAATAAAACACATTTTGTACACCAGGAACATCTGAAAAACTACAATGCAGACAGCAGTTAATTCCTTAAGTGAGAAGACAACTGTCTCGGTTACTTAAAATGCACGTCAGATCACAGATTGTAATGATGATCCATGCCTGGTCAGCACAAACATATTGCTACTACATTTTCAGGAAAAAAAGGAAAAGGTATCTCCCCAGTGCCTGGAGCCACCCTTCCAATTAACCTACCCAATTAACAACAAGGCAGCTAATGAAGGAACTGTTCCCAGCTGTGTTCCCTTCACAGTTAAAAAACTCAGTATACAAAAGAAGCCTGATCCATTCAGCAATTCAGGAAAACAAGACTTGTGTTGTGTGTAGGTCTGTAACCACTCCTGGCAGCAAGGCTGTGTCTGGGGGATAAAAAAGGTAAGGCTCTTTTCTTCAATACTTTCTGGAGAAGTGCTTGCTTTTTAACTTTTTAAAAGATTCATGAATGTGTTTGTGCATTAAAAAATATTACTAGAAACAGGATTTTAGCATCACTCTGACACACAGTACTAGTTTTCTCTTTTCTCACCTTGTGTAGTCTACACAAATTTTCTAAAGTGTACAGTGATGGTCCCTATGCCACCTTGCAAACCCAAGTATTTCTACACATGGTGGAAAAGAGAAAGAAAGTATAGCACTACTGCTGGAAACAACATAACTGTTAAATTTTTATTTTGTCTTCTAGTTAGGCTTCACTTGCCTTTGCCTTGGGGAAAGGAATTTTGTTTAGTTTTTTTAGGAGATGTAGTATCACTCTAGGGAGATGGGCTGAACATACCAACAGACTGGGATCTGTCAGTCAAAGATACCCAGAAAGATAAAAGGTCATCAAAGGAAAAGCAACAAAACATCAGTGGCCATCTCTGAACATCCAACCTCTGGCAAAACTGGAGACATCTAGTCTAGAAAGGACTGATAAAAATGAAAATTAACACTGGAGGCAAGGAGATTCCAATCCAATGGGAAACTGAATACTGGGGTTGCTCAACTCTGGACCAATGAACTTTAAAACAGTGCATTTCTATGGGTTTTGACTGTATAAAGTTTGGGGGGAAATCCTGCAAAAACATGTGTGTTTGGAATACTTTCCTTGGCACTTCCTGCCAGAAAAAAAAGTAAAGCCTGATTCTCTATTACTTCAAATACAGTGCTAGAGGGTTCTATTTTATCCCCGATTTTTGGTGATGCTACTACCACTGTTTCCATCCCTGCAGCAAGCCCTCTAACACACCAGACACTGAAATAGCGCACAGTCACTGGCTCAATGTTCAGTAAGGGCACCCCTATGGTGAAAACCTGGACATGCTGCAGAAAATTCCATCTTTGTTGCCACTTCACTAATTACATTTTTTATTTCTTTAAACAAAAATAAAGACTTCTCTTATTTCAAGAAGTCCCTCTAAACCACAGATACTGTTGATAAATTTTTTCTTCTATTTTTCGTAGTTTAGCTTCTTCCTTCTGCTTGTCCAACTCTTCAAGCCACTTCTGTTGCTAATGTTTCAAAACACTAAAAGGCCGCTCCTGTGGCACAGCTTCCTGAAATAAGATAACTGCCAGTTCTTCTACAAAAAATTAAGTATCTTGTCTAGCCACTTAATAAAGACTTGGCAGAAAGCTCTGCCTTTGATTGGCAAGCAAAACTGGGTCTTTCTCTGGCGCAAAAAAGGATGTAAGTTTGTAACTGTAGCATGTGTCTTACTGCTAATAGATGAATTCTGATTATTACTAACTTGAACCATCAGCCTCTCACTCCAGAAAATCCTACTTGCTAGTATCATGAACAGAAATCCCTTTTTCTTCCTATGGTTCACTGCTCAGTCTGTGTTCCAGGCAGACTCAGCACTACAATCTAATTAGCAGTGATCTATCTCAAATTAAGGAGCTACCATCTTCATTCTTGTGTTTCTGCTTCTTAACAGATCTCTGTATTATTTAACAAGCAACGTGGCAGTGGGAACTTCCAATGCCACCTGACAAAAAACTCTCTTCAATCACTGCCTACCAGCCATAACTTAAGATTTACTTCTTGAACCTTCTGCCATTGATATCTTTTATTTTATATAGGTGCCCACTTTTCTATTTCTTCAACACGTACTTAAAAACTAATTAATAGTCACAGCTACATGTCACAGTCCTAGTACTGTTCTTCACATCAGCTTTGAAGGAAGTGCTGTCTTCAAAGCATTGGTATTTTGGTAAACATTCATTCAAAGTCTTTTATACACAGCAAAAAGGTCTAAGTAATTCTTCTGCTTTAAAAGAACTTCTTGAGACAAACATTTGTTGTTAATAAATAAGTAAAAAAACCCAGCATGCAATTTAAGATCTTACCCTGAAAACCAATGCTGTGCAGCTGCCAGCTGGGAAGTCAGAAGAACTGAAATCAGAAGACTGCCCAGCTGGAGCTCTTGGAACATTCAGTGCAACTCCATCAGCCTCTGTGGCTAAAGCAGCTGTACAGGCAGAGTTTGCCTCAATGCCATGAACTGAGTCAGCTGTCTGCAAATAAAGGGACCATTTTAAAACTTATTTCGTTCACCTGTTTTGTTTGTTAACAAAATTATACTTCTAGAAGCTGCTGTTCATTAAAACCTCAGCCCAAATTTGTAACTAACCATCTTTTAGCCACAATTTATCAATTATGTAGCCTGAAACAAATTCTTATGGGACAGAATCAAAACTTTGCTAGGAATGCAGCATGTGCCACAAAAAACTGAAATTTGCTTCTGCTGTAAGAAATGATAGCAAATACAACCCTAACTTCTGTTTAACAGCAATGAATGTCACTGGAGAAGTCTGTTGTGAATATAATGTATTTATCTAACAGAGTGTGTTCAGAATGACAGCTTTTAAAAAAGCCAGAAGTCATATTGGCTATGCTCATTATGAAGGCAATCAAATATATGTGAGAGCTTATGAACAATATATATAATTATATAGTCAGGAATTACATTTGAGACTATTCCCCCCAACAGAACGAGAAAAGATTTATACTTTTTAGTCAGGAATCCAAATGGAGGGATGGGAATGGGTTGTTCCTGCTATAAAGATCTTAAGCTGAGAAGTTACAAATTGGAGCAACAAGTGTGGACCAGGGAGCTGCAGCTCTGAGAGGGCCTCAAGCACCATGAATGTTGGATTCTAGAGGATTTGTACAGAAAATAAAATCTTCTATGAATTAGAAGTTAAACTGTTCTGCAGCTGTGCTGTGAAAACTACGCTCTTGTATTTACTGACAGCCTTACCTGGTCTGGGTCAGGTGTTTCCATTTTATGGGTTTTATTACTGCCAAGTTGTGCCCAGAAATAACCCACCTCTCCCTTCAAAGTTTCTTTCAGTTTCTTCTTCAGTGCTACCTGTTCATCTTAAACAAACAAAACCAAACTCTAGTAAGAGTTCCTATTGCAAGCATTTAGCAATTAAAAGGCAAAAGACAGCAATGCATGTCTCTCCTGTCACTTGGACTGTGAGATGGACACAAGAGTTGTCGCCAATCAGTCTGACCAGTCAGTCATGACCTTGTTCTTAAGAGTGTCTGCCCAGGGATGCAGAAGTAACAGGGGAGTCTCTCTGAAGATTAAAAAACACTGGAGTAACAATTTCCCAGGGAAAACTAATAAATAACCAAGTATGTGAATTCTCTCCATTTTGCTACACCATTCTTGAACTACTTTAATATTATTAAAACCAATGAAGCTATAATGAAAGCTACTGACAATGCAGAATTAAACCTTGAAACCAAATGGCCTAAATCCAAGTTCAAAACAAAACACAGCACTTCTCCACGTGAATCATAAAAAGTTTAATTTGCCAGAGAGAATTTACTACTGTATTAAATAGCTTAAGTTTCCTCCAGAGATTCCCTCCATTGGTGATGGGACTGGACTGTAAAGTCTCTCAAGTTCATATAGCAATTTCATATATTCAGTCATGCTTGTAGACTGGGGTGATGCTGTTCCCATTAAAAAACAAATGGATTTTTTAATATCAATGGCTGTCAGCTACTGTCAGATTGTAATAAAACTGCAGGCAAGTAGCACCTAAAATACAAAGTGTAACAATACATTTATTTGAGATAAATATTTAATTGGCAAAGAAGTGTTTCTTGCAAGAATTTATAATCTTGGCATAAGCTTTGGAAATTCAAGAATCTTAATCTGTCTTGGAGACTTATTACTTACTTTTCAATTTGTAGCAACTGTACTGATAGAAGTAAATTTAAAAGGGCATAAGGAATATCAATTTTCTTGGCATTCTGTGTGCAATAAAAATGGATCAAAAATGTATTTTATACATCATACCTAATTCCTTCTTCCACTGGGTCTTTTTAAATTCCAATGAGGCTTTCTCCCCTTCTCTTTCACCCAAGGTACTAAACAAGTCAGCAGGTTTCCATAAATCCTTTCTAGAGAAAAGGAAGAAGGCGGAAGGTTTTTATTCAGGAAGCTGATCTGTTAAATTTTACAGGTAACTTTTTAAGTAGTATTTATAAACAATATTAATGTTATTAAGAACATAAGAAACTTTATTGGAGACACAATTTTTGTACACAGTAACACAAATATACCTACATAACTTTCAGTCCTGGCTGCTGTGGATGCGCTTCTTGTTTCCTGCCTGAATCAGAGTTTGCTTCATCTGGAACTTCACAATCTATTTGGAGTGATGCTATAACATTTTCCTCTGATGCCTCATTAGTAGCTGTGGCAGAACATAAGTATGTATAAATGTACATATAACCACTAAATTTTCTTCAGCTTTGAGTAAGTACTTTGAGAACAGCAGAAACTTGTGGATTCCCCACAATGTAACAGAAGCATTTTCAGCCCTGTTTATACAGTTAAGGCAGGTAAGTTAGACCTTCACAGGGTATTTTTAAAATGCTAGACTTAGTAATCACTTATCCTTGGCTAAGGGCTCAGAGTTTGGGACTCTTAATTAATTGCAGATGTCTTATTCTTGGTGCAAAAGCTGACCCCCTCCACAGATCCACCAACAGGAGGAATGAAGCAATAAAGAAAGATAAGCAACAGTTCTTATACTTCTGAGTAGAAGAATCAGGGAGGGGAAAAGAAAAATACTATTCCACACTAACAGTCCAGTTAGGCAAAAAGACATATCCATATCTGGCATAGGAAAATGGCAAAACTGCTCTTGAGTCACGGTGGAAGGCCTGAACAAACCAGAAGGGCCCTTCTCTTTGGGCAGTGGTACAGTGCAGGTCTATGTTTTTCCCCCCAGTGTAAAATGAATTCTTATTTTGCATGAAACAGTGACAACGTTTCTTGTTGGTTTGCTCTTCAGAATACTGGAAAGCTATCAAACAATCTTTATTTTCTGTTATAATTCTGAAGTGCTTGGTTCCTCACAGTAACAATGTCACATCTATAATGGCAAGTGGTATTTTGTCTGAGACCGTCCAATGTAAGTGTAATATCTCTAAAATGTGCAAAAAAATTATCAACTCGAAGTTCAGCTTTCACACTGTGCTCTGTTTCCATGAAACAAATGCATCCAATGGCTGGTTATCTTACCAATTTTCTCTTGCTTTTCATTATGAGTCTCAGAGATGCTTCTTCCTTCTTTAACAATCATCAAAATCTGTTGAAGCTGTGCTTGTGTTAAACACACCAAAATTTTTAAGTCTTCAGCTGATACATGTGGGGCTTCAGGTTTGCATTTAATTTTTTTCACAATACTAGGATCCTCTGAATCAGGGTATCTGTTTGTCCTATCTCTTTGGAAAACCAAAGAGTAACCTTTAGTTGTGGCTTCACGTGAGGAGTGTTTATTAACTTGCAGTTTTTCACCTTTTGTCATTGATAAGCTTGATTCACTCCTTGGTTTTGTTAAATTTTCCTGCTTGATACAAGCATTTTGTGTTGGCCTCAAGATGAGCCCAGTGTGCTTTATTCTCAATGCCTGTTTAGGTGCTCTGGCTTTATTACCCATCTGTTAAAGCAAAAAGATTTCACCATCTATTAAATAAGGAAAAAAAAATATTTGCAACAAACTAAAACAAGATTGAAGCAACAAGGAAAATAAGTGTAATTTTCTTTTCTGTTCCATCAGCAGAAACTCTGTATAAGCTAATGAAATATCTTCATGAGTACCAGGAATACTTTCCAAGACAACACAGCACCTGAATTTAAGTATTTCAAAATGACAGTATAAATAATAAGTTTAGGTAGGATGACATTTAAGAGAATTAACAAGCACTAATTCTATTTTACTTCAGTGTTTCTGAAGCCTGGTTCCAAGTGCACGTTTTCACCGTGCAGCCAGTATTTCAATCTTGATTTTTCCACTCTGAACTAAAGATTTATCCTTTCCAAGGTCCTTGGTGCACACTCGTAATTATTTCCTGTGTACTGGGGCCATTGTCTGCTTTTTCTCCTTCCCAAACCCATCACATTCGAGTTTACTCAGACATGACCTGTATGACCAAACCTGAAATTCAACACACTTCAAAGCTCTATTCTGCCAGAATTCCTTTAAGGTCTCTGAAAGTTCTGATTTATATGATTCCCTTTGCTGCTCTAACTTCTTGGCCAATGAAACTAAAGCATTTTGAAAAGGTAAAAATAGTCACAAAACTTTGAATTCATCCTTTTAAACAGCTATTATAAACCTGAGAAATAACCGAGTATCTCAAGTTACAAGGACTCATAAGCACATATTTCTTTCATAAATATGATTGATTACAAGTATTTAAACAGTTCAATTTCTCAAATTTTCTGTTAACCAATAGTGAATTTGTGTGTTCTAAAAATTTTACACTTACCTTCATGGCAGGCTTTGATTTATCTTTTGGGAAACAAACACAAACATATGAAAGAAGTATTTAATAACAACTTGCTCCTGAAAAACAATCTCGAGAAATTAGTAAAATATTATATACGTCTGATTTTTGTAAATCGGGGAAAATACTTTCCCCGCACCATCTGCCCTGATTATTTTACTTTTTTTTAGTTATTTCAGTATGCACACTTCAAAAGTATGTTGGAAAAAAAAAAAAACCTGATCTATTTCAGTAACTATTTTGTGCAAAAAAAAAAGCCTGTATAGTTTTTATACACATCTAATCAAATTATTCTGCCCATCTGACCTTCTCCTGCTATTAATTGTTTCTCAGAGAGCCCTGTGGCAATGACTACTTTGGTTCCATGATGTTTGTTGCCATTACTCCCACTCCTGTGCACTCAATTACTCTTCAGTCTTTTAACTCACATCCTGGAGGATGCATAGAGGAGTAGCAGTCTCAAAAATAATAAATACTATGTTCAATATAATACTTACAAATAAAGGATGTTTTAATATTAATAGACGGTATGTGATACTCAAGAAATCCTGTACACATAGCTATTTTCTTTGGGTTTCTTTTTTCTGTAAGAGAGAAAAATTATATCCAGTAGCAGCTTAAGCTACTGCAGAATGATCTATCTTTAGCCTCTAAGAAGGGGAGCAGTGTTTTTCAGTGCAGAAACCAAAATTCAGAACAAATACAATTTGATGCAACTTTTGACAGCATTGAATTCAAGGAAATGCTGTTTATATCAGTGTGTAAGCAAGTTAATTCTGGAAAAGACTGGTTGTTCAAGGTTAGGTCACAGTCCAAGACAAGGCTTTATCTTGGAGCACTCTGGAACACAGACTGTCCCCACCAAGCAAAAGATGGTTGTAAAGAGCACTGGAATTCCTTCCTTGCTCAAAACACCACCCAGTGTCTCATCAGGCAGCTGTCTTGTAAATGCAGCAAATATAATTTAAATGGCATTTAATGGAGAATTTCTGTATCCTTACCATGTAGAACAGTTAGGAAAAGTAGACCTGTACAGAAATGTATGTCTGACAAATCACAAAAATGGAATTTATTGCAGCCATGTCTGACAAATCACTGAAATAGAATTTATTAACACTTAATTACCAACATAGTTTTTTCCAGTATATCTCAGACGGTACTAGTGAGATTTGGTCTAAATAGAATGCTTATTGAAAATTAAAAATGTTAATAGCAAATACTGGATCTGCTTTAAAAATGTGATTGTAATGATGTCATGCTGTGTAAATTAAGCAGTTATTAAGCCTCTTTTATCCTGGCAAGTAACGTGCTATAAAGTTACAGAAATTATCAAGTTATGCCAGTTGATACACAATAGCACAACTTATTTTAATGACAAAGTGGAGACTATTTGCCAGCTGTTCCCTGGTGCACAGACTATTCAGAGTTCATTATCAACCTACTCTTCCGAATTGGGCTGGTGAGAGACTTGTAAATAACAATGCACAAACATTCTTCCTAATTTGAAAAATATTTCAGGAAAGCTCGACTTTATATCTCTTGGATATTAGGTTTAACTTCAAGAAGCTTTAAAGATTACTTGAGATAAATAATTAAAAAAATACCAGAAGAAGCTAAAATTAGCCTAGGCTTTCCATCCAGCACTTCAGTTTTGAGCTTCAGTCCATCGCTGCAAAACGAGAGAGAAAGAGAGAGCAAGGAACTGAAACATTAAGTAAGCTGATAATGGTGCAACAATTGTACTTAATTATAAGTACAGCATTTGCTGTTGTTCCCGATGGTTCTTCACATCCCAATCTCTGTTTTGAGAAGTTACTTAAAAAAATCAACATGTCTTGAAGAGGGTATAGTTTTATTGATACTGAAAAACCTGGATTGGCATGAGGCAAAGTAGATCTTTAACATTAAAGGTGCCACTCAATATCGTTATACAGAGCAATACGCCTCAACAATTTAATAATCCAACAATATAAACTGGGTGCTACACAAATCGCTAACCAAGTCTCCTGGAACGCCAGCGCTGTTCACAAAGCGGGGCTGTATTCTGGAAACAGCCTTTGGCTGCGCTTCCATGCACAACAATTCGCCTTTGCAAGTGGAACAAGCGCGGCTATAAGCGTTTACGAGAAGAGAAAAACGTGGCAGTGTGAAGTACCCAACTGCTTTTCTTTCTTCCATGCACTGGGACAATGCAACATTACGATAACCGCTCACAATAACACTTTATCTTCATATTTCATTATAAAAATGTTATCAACGAAAACATCCAGCGCAGTTCGAACTCTAACGCAGCTTTCTAATGGGCACCTGACAAAGATGCACTTCAGTAAGCGGAGCCGCCGCCCGGCCGGCCGCGTCCCGCTTTGTGCCGCAGCTCCGCCGGACCGCGCTGTCCCGGGCATCCCACCGCCTCCACCGCTTCCCGTCCCACGGGAAGGCTCGCTAACCCCCGGCTCTGTCCCGCAGATCGTTCCCGCTCCCTCGGCCGCGCGGCATTGCGCGCCCTGGCGCGGGACCGACGCGTTCCGCGGGGCTGGGCCCGTCCCTCCCACACAGCCGCGTCTCGCGGGGAGCTCGTCCCGCTACCCGCCCGGCGCGGCCCTGCCCAGCTCGCTCCTCACCCCAGCTCCATGGCGCTGCCGCCGGCCGCGGAGCCCCGCGCCCGCCCTGCCCTCAGCTCCACGCCCCGCTGAAGGAGTCGCGCGCCGATTGGCTGCCCGCGGGGGAGCCTCCACCAATGGGCATCCGCAGCACTGCGGGGCGGTGCGGCAGGAGCGCCGGGGAATGGAGTCCCGCACATCCCCCTGGGCCCGGAGCGCTGCGGATGGATCTTGCACCCGCCCGTCCTGGGGGCATGGAGTCCTGCACACCTTCGTCCCGGGGCATGGGGTTGCGCAGCCCCGCCGAGGGTGCGAAGCAATTGCTGGGCGATTATTCCCGGCCTCGAGCAGCTGTGCAGGAATGAGGGAAAGCAGGGAAACGAGGGGAGCGCGGCGGCTCGCTCGTATTTTCATTCTGTTTGTCTATCTGTCTGTCTGTCTGTCTGTCTGTCTATCTGTCTATTTTCTGGTGTGGTTTGGGCAAAGCGGACGAGGTAGAAGAGGGGCGAGAGGCTGAAGGTGGAGACGGAACGGCGGTCTCGGGTATCCCGGCAAGTGCGGGGGGAGCGCCGGCCGCGCAGTCCTGTCCGGAGAGGAGGTAGCGGCGAGGAAGCTGAGCAGGGAGAGCCGGGGCAGTGCCCGGGGCAGAGGCTGGGTGGGAGCGACGGGCAGGTAGTTTCCCAGCGAGCCAGCGCGGCCGTGTTCCGGTAAGTGTGCCGGCTGCCGTGTCTCGGCTGTGCCGGCTGCCGTGTCTCGGCTGTGCCGTGCTGCTCTGCCAGGGCGGTTTCTGCATCACGCTCCTGCTGAACTGGGCGATCCGGCCCTTGGCCATCGCCACTGGCCTGCTCCGGGTGCTGGTGCGTGTTCCTGGGTCGTTTGTGATGCTCGAGAAGCGTTTTAGGAGCTGTAGACTGAACGCTTCTGTTGTGTGGGTACACCTTCTGGAATATTGGGACCCGTAAACCTGCAAATTAAATGAATCTACGTTTTACAAAGGAGGATTTGGTTGTTAAAGAATATAGTCAAGTTCAATTCAATAAAATGCTTCAGAGCCCGTTGAGTTATTTTTTTATTCAAGATGGCTTATGCTTAAGGCCAAGTGCTTACTGAATTCCATTATTTCAAAAGAGATTAAGACCTCAAGATCTGTTTGGAATAGTGTTGCTTCTAGATGTGGTAATTTTGTCTTGCCAAAGGTACCATAGATAAAGGGGCAGATTCTCTAGTGTGTTCTCCAGCTGACCGGAGACAAGTGCTGCCCTTGTGATGTTGCACAAGAAACTAAGCGATAACAGAGAAATAGACAGCTGAGGTGAAGTTTATTGTGTGCACAAAATCTCTGCTTTGCTTGTATTTCTATAAATTATCACTCATCAGACAAAATTATGACTTCCCCCCCTCCCCCAAATACTGCTTTGCAGCTTATTGTTTGGTACTTACCTATACATCAGCTAAGAAGTCTTTGAAACATTCATGTAGGGACTAGAACAAGGGAAGAAAAGAAAAGAAAGCCTGGAATTTTTCTCAATAGTGCGCTGCTTATTAAGTGCTGTGAAGCGCAGAACATACAAGCTGGGTGATAATATGTAATAAAAGCAGTGAGATTTGCCTGCTTCACAATGGATTCCTAAATTAATAGAATTCCATTATACTTGCAGAATTTTAAATAATATAGCCAACCAGACCTGGCTCCTGATTTTTGTCAGAAACAGCAGGTGGCAATATAATTTTAAACATATTTTCAAAACTTTATCATGGAGAAAATCATCTTATAAGGACTATAAAGCAAGTTTTACAGTCCATTTGGAATTTTTTTTTTTTTTTAGTAATATGTAAATTATTCACGTTTTGCTAGGTAAGTGATATGTTCTTTCAAAATCTGATAGTAGTTTATTGGTGGTTTGAGAACTTGGGTAAAAAACCAGATGTTTTCTTTGTGGACAAATCAAGACTATCTACAAAACTTGACATATATATATATATAAAACTGGATCTTGCAAAACTGGCAAGTCTTTCCTTGCAAAACTGGCAGGTCTTTCAAGCTTTTGATAAAATACTGCACAAAGTAAAATTTGGGCAAATAAGCAGATCCTAAATTGTGTAAAAGGACTTCCTACATGGTAAAAAAATATTGATTCCATTACTGCACACTTGGCTTTATATTATCATGAAGGCCAGATAACTTCTTTTTTGCTTTCAGACTGCCTTGGGAATGTCATGTGTCATTCCCACATTAAGAGGCAGAAGTCTAAAAATACACAAAGTCTCTTAACAGAGCTGCAGTTTCACAAGGAGTCCCTATGGAATGTTTATATGTTGGAGAAGGACTGCATCAGTGTATTTATCAAAGATGGAAAGGAGAACACTGTCCCTCAGCAGGCCAATTACCTGTCTTGCACTGAGGGGACATTGTGCACTAAAGCAGACAATACAAATTTTAAGGCAGTCTGTAAATTGACACATTTTCTTATATGGGCATGGAAATCTTACCTGTAATTTAAAATGTTTTTTGAAAACCAACAAAGGAGTCTGAAGGTAAATCCTATTCTGATACACATTTAAAAATACTGGGTTTTTTTACCCTTCAATATTTGTTACTGTTTTAAACCATTGTAACCTTTCAAATTTAAGACAACTATTTTATTTAAAGACTTTTAACATAGGGTGCATCAGGGAGTAAAACTCCAGCCTTAAGCTGGTTTTATCTTCCCTGTATCTTTTCACAAGACATGAAATTAATTGTTTCCAACTGACATCTATTTTTGTGATATGTGGCTGCAGAATCTACATATTATCATTAGGCATTTTGGTATTTTGGATTGGATTCTCTAGCTACGCATTCCAAACTATGGATAATATATCTATTTATGACAGTAAGTCTAATTGCATGGACTGCATTTTAACTTGTCATGCTTCCATATTATAATTACCTTTAATAGTTTTATTCACTGATTCTTCGCAGAATTTCATGTGACTACATGAACAACATGAACTACATGAACAACATAATGGACAGCACTGGAGTTGAAATGAAATATCTGAAGAAATCTAAGGACTGTTTCCTTTACTGCTTGTCCAAAAATATTATTTACAGTGCTTATGCCTTTAGAAAGGAGAATAGAGGAGATAATACTTGTTTCTATAATGTAAGGACTGTTGCAGTGCTTTCAAGAAAAGAATTACCAGGCTCTATTTCATTTCCTGATAATCACCAGCATTCCTAAGTCCTTGATTTATCATTCTAGAGGACCAAATAAAAATGCTTTCAGGCTACATGCATCACTCCTAAGGATCATGAAGCACTATACAAGCACTTCAATCACTCTTCAATTAAACTTTTTAATAGCTCATATAAGCAAGGTAGGAGGATGAGATTTCAGTGGGAGGTAGGTGTTATGAAAGTCGCATCAGGCGTCTGTCTTGATCTCCAGACGCATAAATACCATTAATATCTGGTCATAATTGATTTAAGAGAACAAGTCACATTGATTTTTCAATCACTTGCTCATGAGAACCCCACATGGAATGGTTTGTTTTCTAGGTGGATAAATGGATTGGCGCAATGATTAAATTCAACACTGTTGGTGATGCCTTGTGGAAGCTGGAACAATGGGGCTTTGGCCTGGAATTCAGTTTGCAAATGTATTTACAATGCAAATGCAGCTGAGAGGGTCCCCCAAGAATACATTTCCTTGGGGCTTGCATATGGAATGTAGCCAGATTTGTATTTGGCATTGTTGCTGCACGGGCAAGTGTTACTGAAATAGTTGAATATGCTGCTAGTGTTGTTTGAGTCCATCTGGTTTTTAACGTTGGAGGAAGGGATTCCCGAACCTTTTCAGATTAACATGACTTTCATAGAAAGTGTATCTTTATACCCTACAGTAATGGGCAGAAATCATTCTCCTTCCTCTTAATACTTGTATGTAGTTTCTCTACCCAGCCATTGCAGTAAAGTAAATCAGGAGTGTCATTAAAGTTTCAAATTAATACGTGGCTTTCAGGGCTTCTTGAGTTAAATGGGAAACCTAAATAGTTTTGGCCTTGCTTCCAATACATTTTAGATAATACAAATGGAAGTTTTTAGACTTGTTTCCTTGATTGCTTCCTGCAAAAGCATCAAAAAGAGTAACTATCAACTGAATGTAATCAAATGCCAGCATGAGATGGTGTTAATCTTTAGCCAGCACACACTTGATGATTATTGGAATGTACGTGTGATCTGTGTGTCAAATAAACTGAGTGTTAAAATGAAAAAGAAAAGTTTCTTTAGAGAAAATAATTTGTTTTTTGATACTCCAGTTGATACAGGACTGCATGTCGTGATTCTAAACTATAATTCCAAACAGGGGCTTACATGATGTCCATAAATTATCTTTATATCTGATATCTTAGATTACTACATACTGAGACGTTTACAAACACTAGAATAGTTCTGAAATATATTCTTCTGTAGCAGAGGATTTCAGTTTCTGAAACCTGCCTTTGTGGCCAATAAATGTGCAGGCCATCCGTACCATACTTTTGTTCCCAGTATGGGGTTTTACACATTTCCTTCCTTCATACAGATGGATTTAAATAATAGCTGTGCTTGAGATTGTGCATAACCTGTTCTGTGGAGTATTATATTTTATATTCTCAAATATGCACAGTTTAGACCACCAAGAAGCACATAACGAAGGCAAAAAACAATGTTCTTACTGCATATATATTACTGAACAACATTAAACTGGGAGGAGAAACTCAGGGGTAAACAACCCAAATTTATGTGAATTGAAACCTGCAGCAGCCTTTTCCTTTCATAACCTGCAAGTCCATGGGCTTAATTGGGCTGCAGTCAGATCAATGGGTGGTAAAAATGGCTGTTGCTCCCGTGGAGTTGCACCATATCCGAACAAGAAATCTTAATTCACCCTTGAGATAAACCCTTCAATTGGCTGCTTGGGCTCTATAGCATTTGCCGTAAAGTATTTGTGAAGTATTTTGTATATTTAGATATCTCATGCACACCTAAGAATGGTAACCTTTGTACACACCTTTCTTTGTAGGAATTATTCAGAGATTACATAACTGGATCTTTCCCAAAAAGGCTACTCACTTTTTAAAGTGAGCCTGCTTCCGAAGGACAGGTGTAGTCGCTGCATATCTGTTTGCGCACAGCCCTTTCTAATTGCACGTAGCCAAAGTTCTCCTCACAGTCAATTCCCGTACTGTTTCTTCACGTGGAAATTTTAACTGAAAAAAAAAAAATAATCTCAACTCCATCACAAAAATTATTTCAATGTTTATGTGACTAAAAGGATTTTTATGTAGAGTTATGATAGAAGTGGTACAAAGTATAGAACATACGTATGGTAAGGCAAAAGGTTATCAAGAAAAGAATGGATTGTGGTCTAAGTTAAGAACCTGAGGGGCTGCAGATCTTAACCAAGGTTTCTTTCTACATTCTTACTAGCAAAGAAACAAAACCTCATGGTCCGTTGCTGTAATACAGAGTGACTGTCAAAAAATGAAGTTGTCATATTCCTTACAATACGTTTCTCAACAAATGTTGGGAAAGAATAAATTTTGCATCAAAATAGCAGTATTTTCTGGTAATGAGAGATTAGAGTGCTATTTCTATAATGCCAATATAGTAGTGTCAACTTCGGATTTTTTTAAAAAAATTAAATTACAAATGATCAGCTTATTAAGTGGGGATGGACAAGTGTTCCTTTGGAACAATGTATCATCTTTTTGTTCCCCTAAAATATATATTTTGATGCAGTTTATAATTAAACACTATAAAAGCAAGGATTGCCACTTAATATTTCATTTTTGTCAGGAAAGCATTTCCTGCAAAATACTTACAAATGAGTCTCTTCTGCAGTCTTGACTGAAATGCATTGTGCAGAAAAGTGACAACTGCTCAGTACAATTTGCAAGCTGCAGAGAATTCAAAATAGTCTTTGATGTCTAGGCAGAAATTCACTGTACAGCAGGGAGTTTAGGTTGTTTCTCTGCATTTTATCAGCCTTTGTGTTTAATTAAGACATGGCAAGCGTCTCAGGATTAGCCTTTGACAGCTCAGAGTTTTTGCTCCAGGTTAATAAGCCTGATTTTTTTTTCCTCTCTGATTTTTCCCCTTCACAAAACTCCAAGACTGTCAAATCTTCTACTACTTTTCTTGGAGCTTTCTTTTGGATAGAGACATCAAATTGGCACTGGTGAGTTCTTCAGCTTCATGCATAGTAAGTGGCCCATGTGAACTGAGGAGCTTTTACTACATAGCAGAAGCATTTAATGTTATAAAATTAATATCTCACAGCAGGTATAAAATAAATGTCCAGTATGAGAACTGAAGAAACTGTCCTCACAAGGAAATCAGTTGGTATGGATTGGAACATACACCAATGAAAGCTAAGTGAAAACAACCTTAGCAAGAACAGCAGAAAATAACCAAATAATTGAATTAGTAATGATGTTTATTTGTAATTGTTATCAAATATTAATGATTTTCATAACTCTGGGAAAAACTGGTAAATCAAATACTAATAAAGTAAAACTATATTATAGTTTAAGAATATCATCTGAAAGAGACCAACGGAGTGGAGAAAAGAGGGAGAAAGTTAAGTCCTCTGCATTCAAAAAATGGGTCAAGCAACTGAATTTTTCTGAGCAAGCACTTGATCACCTTCTCTCTCTTCTTTAAGCTGCTTCTGTATACATACACTTTTAAAATGCAACTTACTTTAAAAAGAAAATGTCCATAAATTAAAAACTCCTAAGATAAAAACAATTATATCCATTCAATAAGAAATGTTCATCAGAGCTTGGACAAATCGTTATGTAGAGGATATTCTAGAAGAAAGCATTGAAACAATCAAACTTAAACCAGCTGCAGAAATAAAAAAGAAAATGATAGCTTTGGCAAATGAATGTTAGTAAGTATATTTCCATCACTTTGTATTATATTACTTTGTAACATGACTTAGGAAAATAATTAATATACTATTGTGATGTTTAGGAAATATGGGATTATTTTGTGTATTTTAAAATTTTGTTGAGATGACCAATCTGCATTAAAGTATGTAAGTCTGATAAAGGTAGGGAAGCACATCCACGAGCCACAGGCAAAAATGAGCTAGCAGAAATCTCTAGAGCCATTTTCAGATGCTTTTGTATTTTTGTACTTTTGCTACTCTGATTAGCAAAAGTCTCGAGTATCAGCAGACTGAATATAAAGGTATTTATACTGAAGGATAAATAGTAGGGTTTTCTGTCAAATTTCCTCATCTGTCCTTTTCTTTTTACACTGCAAACTGTCATTTTCATAGGCAAATTTCCATATTTCTTGTCTTTCCCTTTATCAGGATTGTTTTCTTCCCAGAATTTCAGCCCAGTCTCTTTTCCTTCACCTTTGAACTGTACATTTAATTGGATTCAGACTTATGTTCGGAGGGAGGAGTGATAAATTGTTGCAAACATCACCTGCTGCATTATATGGAGTTAGAATATGAAGGAAAACGTTGTATGTATAGTTAGGGCTATTTTCTGTTTGGTTCCATGGTGTGTGGTTGGTTGGTTGGTTGGTTGGTTTTGGGTTTTTTTTGTTGGTTGGTTGGTTGGTTGGTTGATTGATAATTTATTTCTTATGGTTGTTGCTAGAGTACTTAAGTGTAAAAAAAAAAATTTTTTTTAAAAAAAATTTGTCCTTTTCCTTGCCATTTTGGCAGTCCCAGTAACTGTATGACAATTTCTGTTGGGAAAGCAGAGTTTTACATGCATTTTCCAAAGATACTGTTTACAGGTTACATGTGATGGTGAACTTAATTAGTACAGTATCATAAATGCTCCCAAAAGGAAAGTATTATTATAATTTTGCCTCCCCTCCTTCAGAATTTGACAGTTGTAATTACAGTTGGCAATAGATGAAACTTCATTGACTTCTGTAGATTTATGAACTATGCCCTAAGAGTTTCACTTCCGGAAATTCCTTGGATTTCTTTCATATTTTGTGCAGTACTTTGGAGATCTTCGTCTGGCTAAATCATGCATAAAAAAGATAACCAAAACAGTAATTGCAGATACAGCTCTGTATCTGTATCTACTCAAAAAATTGTTTTTTGAGTAGAAAAAACAATTGTAGAAATAGATTTGGTTAGAAACTATCAATTACACTGAATCCTCCTGCTTGTTAAATTTAACAATAAAAAAAGCTTTTAGAATTGGAAATATTTTGCTTTTATGCTTATGCCTTGTTTTTAACCTGTCCAAAACTTAGGTATAGCTGAAACAGAAAATGCAGTATAATGGAGATTTAACAAAAAAGAATGACCTATGCTAATGTAATGCTTTCTGTCATCTCTTGTGCATGTGTCCCATTTTGTAAAGTTTTCTAAGCAAAGCTCTTTTACTGTAACTTGCTTCTTAAACCAAGCTAGGCTTGATCTTGGATATATTTCAAAATAATTTTAATAAATCTCAACAAATGCTACTTGCTGAGTATTATCATTTTCATTAGTGCTTTAGAATTTCTGAGCATGTAAATTAATTTAATTGTAGTCCTTATCAGTCTTTGAAGAGAATGCTAATTATATCTGGCAATAATGGTTTTGCAGAAAATTGGGAAATCAGCCTGGATCTCTTGAACGGCTTATGATTCAATCCCACTTCATGAGTAAGCTCTGCCAACTGTTTTGTTTTTACAATGAAAGCTTTATATATGTGGGGGTGTGTGTACACACGCATACATATATTAAATATATATAAATATATGGAGTTCTTATAAGCATACCTACCCTTAAGTATAAGTATTTACTGTATTTCTTTTGTGCTCATTCTGAAAGCTTCACACTGTTGTATTAGATAGGCTTTACTAGAAACAGATTGGGACACCAGTAATTCAGGATATTCTTTTTAACTAGGCAAAGGAGCTTTATTAAGAAAAGGAGGAAAAACTGTTGTGCCATGGCTTTCAAAAATGTTCTGTGCTTCTGCAAAACAATTATTGCCGGATATAATTAACATTCTCTTCAAAGAAAAAAAAAACACTTATCTGGCTATTACAGGATGAGCCTGAACATGGTGATGACAGGCATGACATGGGACCATCACATTCTTACAGGAGCTCAGATCAGACTGGAGTTCCTTCTGCAGGGGCTTTTCTGTCCCGCTGTAATGCAAGTGCATATCTGGTAGTGCTGCAGTATTATATTCTGGAACAAATGAAATCTGCCAGCCATTATTCCAGTATCTACAAGTAATTGCTTCATACTTGCACAAATCTTTATGGGTTATAAAAAGTTACCAGTTTCCGAAAGGGAGTTCTGTAGTGTTGTGTCATACCTAGGTTTTTAAATGAGTATGCTTTCACAACATGGGTAATTCAGAAGCGTATATTATTGGATCATAATCCTAAGAATTTTATGTACACTAAGTTGAAAATAACTGGGGTTTAAAAGGGTCATTGCCAGACCAATGAACATTTCAGAAAAGGAATCTGGAAAGCTGCAAGTGTAGAGGCTGCACACTGACACAGTAATGACCTTTTATGTTTCTAACAGTGATTAAAAATATTTTCCCTGAAATTTTTGATGATTATTCTTAGCCAATTGTATGTTTGTGAGTGCTTTTTGACTTATATTTTGGGAGTTAAATTACAGATCTAGATATGCTGTGTGCTACTACTATCCTGTCAGAAATGCCCAAATGGAATTTCCAGAGATAGCCTGTGAAACTGCCCTATGGCCAGGAGCTCAAACACGTTGATTGCTATTCCTGAATAATTGGGGTGTACCCTCTTCCCTCCCTACTCTTCCATTTGCAAAAAAGAACAGTATTAATAAACACTTGGATAAGGCTTCTCTTCAAATATGTTAGATTATGTTCTAAGTGGCATATCCCTTTCATGGTATGTACAGTGCTTTTGCTTCCAGTGACACAGAAAAATGCAGTTTCATCTCATCTCTATGGCTACGTGGCATTATGCAATGTGACTCTTGAAAAATTGTAATTTAATTTTTTTCAAGGTAAATAAATTTTGTTGTTCAGTCTCAGGGAGAAGTAAAATACTGAAAATAATAGTATTAGAAAGGCTACATGGTTCTTCATGTGTATGATATATATTTTCTAAACGATTTAAGTAATTGGCAAATTGAAGGACTGAAGCTTTGCATAAAAGCTTCTCTGTAAGGGATTCCTTACCAAGGCCTTGCTGTATACACATAACCCTTGATATCTGCAGTATAGAAGGGGTGGTTGTTTGAATGATCTCTCCCTTTCTGTATGTATATATATATATAGAGAGAGAGAGAGAATAGGTAGAAAGGACCTGTTGCCTGTGTGTCTTTTTTCACTTCTGTCCCTTTGCTAAAAGGAGTTACTGTGTTTTCTTCTCTCATGCTAAGGAAATCAACGACATAGAACAAACACTTGAGATCTTTCTGAATCACCTTTGTATACCTGTTTGAATAAGTTTGAATAAGCCAAATAACACACCATAGGATTAAACTAAATTTTAAGGTCCCTTGGGAGATTGTAAAATGTTTACACATTTAACTCTTGGCTTGGTGAATGAAGAGATGATGTCTGTGACAATTAGAACTTTTTGTCATGGGTGCAAAATTAAAAAAAAAAGGGAGAAAAATAGGGGCAGTGGGACTGTTGAATACCTAAATAAGCTGCTGAGCAATTTATGAGGAACTGATTTATGAGTGTTCCAAGCTCAAAATACATTCTACAGGTGCTTCAGAAGCAGTTATTTCTGTCTTCCTAGTAAGTACGATATGGCAATGAAGACTTTCTATTCCCTCCTTCCGTGTTCTACACTCATCTGTCATACTTTAGGGATGTCTAAACATCCCTGTTTAGATTGAAAATGTTTCTGATTTATGCAGTTGTTTGTATTTACAAACTAAACAACCAATAGGCTGCATGTGAGAGAAACTGTGGGACGCATGGATGTCCACCCTTGGCAGGAGGGTCCCTGTTACAAGAGGCAATTTTTGTTCCTGGAGTTTTTAAATTCTGGTCTCTAATGCTTATCACGAAATAACTAAGAATAAGCACAGTTGCACTCTACTGTCCTTAGGATACAGCACCTCTGAATAATAACAGGTCGTCCAAAGGATGTCTAGAAACAACTGAGTGACCAGAATGGTAATACTCCTTAAAATATAACTCAGGCTTATCAATTAATAGATACTTTTTCCTCTGATGACAAAGCCAAATGTCTGTTATTGTATATAACATATAGATGCTCTGAAGCATTTGATGAGTCTTTAATTTGGTGCAAATGGAATTTTGAACTAAAATTACACAAGCATTTCTTTTAGATTTAAAAATGCTATTTGAGTTGCTGTAAATTTATCCAGTCAATTGTATGTCAACACTTTAAAGATAAGAATTGTTCCTTTTTCCTAGAGAGATATGTATTTAATATAAACAATAATTTAGGTATATGCTTACTCAAATGATGACTAACTAACAAGTTGAAACTGCAAATAAATAACTTGGGAAATATAAAAATAGCTCAGAAGTATCTGTACTGTGTTCCTATAAAACACAATTGCATCAGGAGAGCAGCAGAGGGAAGAGTATATAAAAATGAAAATACTGTTTTGACAATTCATGAGTTTTTTGATATCTTCCCTTCAAAATCAGACCATGAAAAGACCATGTATTATGAAAAGGTGGATATAATACTGAAATATTTAGTAAAATGAATGAATCTTTAGTTTATGTTTCTGCAATAAAAAATAGCACTGATAGTGCTAGAATAGTTCCAGGAAACAATTAATCTGGTTATTCAGTACAGGAACTGTGCAACCTTAGTGATACTGGTCTATCTTGGGTTCTACTACAAGAAGAAAATAGCAGTCTGAGGGATAATACGGTGTCCTAAATTCCATCAAAACCTGACTACCAGAGGTGCTTGGTGTAGGTATTATCATCCCTCTACTTGAGGTGCAGACCATTGCTGAACCTGGGCTAATAAAATGTACTTCATCAGTAACTCAGTAGCTTTCACTTGTTCTGCTGGTATCTAGTCCAAAACCACAGCCATAATTCCATTGCAATGTGGAGTTTTATTCTTCTACAAATAAAAATGCTAATGATTGAAGTACTTTATTCTGATCCTCTCTTAACTTAGTTTTTTTCCCTCTACATGTATGTGTCTTAGTCATTTCTACACCTCTGAAAGTGTTCTACATTCCAAGCTAATCTGCCAAAAGCATCTCTAAGATCCATGCTAATTATATGGGTAGGTTTGGCGACCGCAGCTTAAATTTCAAATGGCAATATGCAGATCTTGTATATTTTCTGTTCTATATCAGAACTACATGATTTTGGAACACCTCAGTTTGAGCTTCAGTAGTGTACAGGATTTGTCTTTTAATAACTTAGTGTAGGAGAACTGCAGTACCCCAACCGTCTGCTTTATGCTGAACTCTCTGAAGCAGCCAATTTTGTCTTCGAGAACGTGGCTGCTGCACATGCTGGGTGCTGATTGCAAAAATTATCTTAAGAGAATCACTTCTCAATATTTAAGAACATGACTCTTCTTTCAAAGGCATGATTTGGGGTTTTTATACCCCTACTGGCTTCACCTCTGTCAAATACTATCCTTCAGTTCCACAGCTGCCTTTGCTGCTGTGTTGTGTTTATCAAAAAAATTGGGAGGAAGAAGAAGACTATAAAAAAACCCAACAACCTGCAACTTCTTAAGAAGCAAAGAAAGTAGCCTGGCAAGAAAAAGAAAACCTGTGCTGTAGTGCAACCTATGAGAGTCTGAGAAGGGCCTGAAACCAAGATTGAGAGCCTAATCTGCTTTATAGAGAGGTCATGAAAATTGAATGCAGGTAGGAGCCCTGCAAGAGAAAGTATAACCAGAATATTTCTGACAGGCATTTGTCCTTGCCTACCAACCCTTTATGTTAGCGGGTATGACAGGAAAGTTCAGTAATGGGTGTGCTTGACAGGCACAATAAGAGGTCTTGGAGATCTGGGGGTTTACGTGTTCACAACCTGAACTCACCTTATGCTCCTGAGTACCTGCTGTTGTACCAAACAAAATCCTTCCTAAGCCTGATCTTCTTTCTTCACTTGTGTTCCTTATAATACATTGTGAATCAACATAATCTCTGCTCTGTAATGATACCACAGAAGTGCTATTTTACTCAAGTAATATAATTGTAAACTATTATCAATTAAGTAGATGAAACCTCCAAAATATTTCGTTTTCTCTAGTTATGCTCCCATATTACCATCTTTTCTTCTCATTAAGAACACAAAGTAGTTTAGATTACCTTTTATTTCTAAATTAACCCTTCTGTCTGTCAAACACAGGCCATGGAAATGTTTAGGATCCTAAAATTGCAACCTTAACATCCTGCATGAAAGAAGAGGACAAAATATTTCCAGTGAGATAGGTTTCTGCAGAGATGTAATATGTTTTCTTAGACCAATTGCTGTAGCTGCAAAATATTTCTACTAATTTTCAAAGGTACTCCTCTTCATGGCTGCCTGGTCAAGGTATTAAAAAAACTAATGCAGGAAATAAAAATATGTATTTGAAAATTGAAAATGCATTTAAATAAGGAGCAGAGAAGTTTAAGTAAGCATAAATAAGATGCAGAGAAATATTATTTAAAATACTGGTGCAGTTACTTCTGCCTCCTGTTTTATCCCAAGGTCTCTCGGGTTCTTAATTCATGTTAAAGATTGTCATATACAGCTCTCACACAGCAGTAGCAGCACAGTCTGCTCAGGGATCAAGAAACCATGCTCTACACTGTAGTCTGAGGATCAAGAAATTGTGCTCTATACTGTAGTCTGATCTTTCATGGTTTATAAAAATCTTTTTAACTGAGCTATACTCAAGTGATTAATGCATTTATCTATCCCTTCACAGTGGCTGCTGCTGCAACCTACAGTTTGCCTGTCGCTCTTGTGCCATACATATTTGCTTTCTGATTGTCCTGAAGATTTCAGAATAAATTCAGTACTGCATGGCAAAATACTCCTTTACCCACATGAAAAATCTTTTTGTTTAGAGTCAATAGTTCACTTCTATATAGGTGTCTGACATCCTGAAGGAGCAAAAACTGGAAATAAGCTATATTTGTGAGGTTTTCCATTGCTTTTCTCTTACCTTCTCTGTGGCTGATAAATGTAGTGAAATTTTGTATTGCATTGCTTCCTCTAGCTTGTAATTTAACAAACGAGTTTTACCTATACTTCTATTTGTTTCTGTTGCTTGGCTTTTTCTGGGAGTTCTAAATCTGCTTCTCATCATTTCTATATTGCTTCAGAATAGATGATGGTTTTCTCCTGCTTTTTTCACATCTGCCAAAATAGTCCTCGATACCAATGCATTGACAAGAGCATGCATATTTCTTCACCCTTAAAAGTGAGTGAAGGATAGAGTAACAATTGTTTATAGACTTCATTTTTCTTCCTGTGTTTTCAGGTATATAATTTTTCAGCTTATTCAAGTAAGTTTTCTTCCCAAGATTATGTCTAAATGGACAGAAAAGTTATGGGCAAATTAAAGTTGCTATGGTATATTTAATCCATAATCAGAACTGGTTGGAAACACCTCACCCCAAATTATTATTTATTTCAACCAAGCTTAAAGTTTGACACTTTCCTGTTGTGTTTTTCTTTCTTTGTCATTTTTTTTATTTGACTCTCCCAATAAAGCAAACTAAACAATGAGAAAGTCCACAAAAACGGACAAAGGAAATTAGTAATAACCACACATGGACTTTTCTTCTCTAAACAATACTTTCTCAAGTGGTAAAAATAAAAAATCCTTGAATTTGCAAGAACCTCATTATGAGAGCCACCTTCTCCTTCATGGCACAGTTACACCTCAGGCACAGTCATGCTCACGAATTGCACACGCTGAGTCTTGCAATCCACTAGAAATAGATGTGCCAGACTGGCAGGGAGGAATTCCTGTACTTTAGCAGCCATTTCGTAACCAGTTGTAGGGAATGTTATATAATGTCAAGCTGACAATTAACAATATTCCTCTCTGTCTATTTTAACTTGTGAGCTTTCTCTTCTTTTTTTCTATATAGCTTAATAAAGAAATTAAAATTCATCAGTTGATAAAAGGATATTTTAAAGCCTATATTTTAAAGTCTATATTTAATCTTTCTTCAATTTTAAAGAGCAGAACTTAAGTGAAGTAGTCAGACAGAACTGCTTGTGCTATTTGTTATTTTGTTGTGTGTCACAGCACTGACAATCTCAATGACAAAATGGATCCAATGGTTATGAGATCCTGTTGTGAGTGAAATGGGACAACAAAGTTAAGATTACCTCAGTGAAGATTATGGAATATGTGACAATGGTCTGGTTACTGAAATATAGGATTCCTTGTCTAGCCTTAGGTTGTATATGAAGCAAAAACTACATTAGTAAAGATAGAAATGTAACATTCTTGTATTCTCTGCATTGTTTTTTCTGCATAATACCACAAAAGTTTTGGATCAAGCACAAAAGCAGGAAAAGTGTTTTCTTCTTAAAGGCTCTGGGACTTTGCAGTGAAGAAGACTTCAAGATTGAGACAACCTGAACCTTTGAATCATAGTTTTTTTTTTTACTGTGGAATTTGTGGAGGTTTTTTCATGTTTGCATGCAGAGGAGTATTAGTATGTGTGTAAAAGCACCTATAAAACCACATTGTAAATTGTTTAAATTAATATATAGAATAAATCCAACTTAATTTCCCATAAATGTACTTTTTGTAGTATTATAAAGTGGGTATAATGTGTTACCCTCTCAAAACAGTCTAGAAATTGTCTTCAGTCTGTCTATATAGACTAACAGATGGCAGACTATCAAGACACCTTATTATAAACAGAACAGTAGCATGAAGCTCACACTATGTAATGTCAGTTATTAACCTTTGTGGGAGCTGGAGTTGCTATCCATGATCAGGTATTTTGTATTTCGTGTTATTCAGTTGGACACGCAGCTTCTCAACAGAATCCACAATGAGCATAAAAGCAGGGAAGCAGCTGTAGGTTCATTGTCATTTCAAGGCAGCCATAAAACACTACTGTTTTTCATTATTTCCACATCGTTCATGAATTTGGTTGATCTAATAGGGCTCTACTTACTGCAGAAATTTGATTCCATTGGGGATTGCTGTGATGAATAGAGTTTAGCTCCCCCTTGCTCAGGTAGTTTTGTTCCTGCCCCAGCCCTCCCAACAGGTGAATGTGATTAAGGCAGTACCTCAGGCTTCAGTACTCAGTTGTTTAAAATTGGAGGAAATTGTGCTGCCAATAGAAGGTTCCCTTACTGAATAACTGCCCTGCACTTCTTCTGGGAAAAGGTGTTGGACTGGGCATGAGTAGTCCTACAGTCCTGGTGTTTGTACCTGCCAAGTTTGCTATAGAGGTTGAGATCATAAGCAGGGAAGGTGATGTGTTTTCTGCAACTGGAGAACTGGAGGAGAGCCTCAGCTACCTTCAGATGAAGTGCCTCGTGTTGACACTTCTAAGTAAATCTTTAGTATTTGGATTTACTTTTCAGGAGTGAGCTTGGCATTTGAAAGCTTAATTCTTACTGAAAAGTCAGTTGGACTTTAGCTCTGATGTGTCTGAAGTGATTAAAATCCCCTCAAACCAGGATGTAAGAGTTTATTAGTCAGTGCTTGTTTAGTAGTATTTCTGTATAACAGTCACTGTGTATGTTTACATGTACAATAGTGGTAGCAATAATACTGTTTCCAACCAGGAAAGTAAAGGGCCATTGATAAAATTTGGAATGTTAAACCTAAATCAAGATGTTTGCTAGCTACTGTTAGAACTTCCTGAAGTTTAAATTTTCCTAAGAAATATTTTTAATACATTGTAGAGTTGGTGCAAAAGCCTGTTTTGAGATGTGGAAGCTGGAAAACTTCTGTGAGATGGGTATTTTTACTATTAAATTATTTTAGCATTTTTTGCTCTGTTTGTAACTATGATATTAACAGCATTGCCAGCGTAGCTTTATTTCTATCCTGAATAGATATAGGCTGTGCAGTACACAATAAACTGCTAAATTACGTAATTACAAAAGAATGTATTTTCCTTGTTTATTTTGTCCATTATAGTACATCATAATGAATTCCTCAATGGCCTCTTGTGTGTTCAGGTATATCTAAGTAACACTTTTCCATCCTTTGGAAAGCATGTAATCATGTAAATTAATAATAAATAAATTATACTTTTTTTTTTTTAATCACAGTGATATGTCATAGGTGGTATGACTTGAAGAAAGCAAAACCAGAAGCTTAACAGGTAGTGGAAACTAGTTTGTAATTCAGCTTGACAGGTTTTTATAGGTGAATATATAAACTGATAAAGTGGAAAGAACAGTCCATAAGTTAATGGCTCATGAGTCCACCACCGCTGTGGACTAGACTGATAGGGCCTCATTCTGAAGTCAACAGAAAATTGAATTTTATTTCAATTATTTTATTTGTTTGGAGCTTTTTGTTTTCTGGGCCAAGTGCTTACTTGAAATCTGATCACCATGTCATGGTAAAGGCAATATTTTTTGGTTTTTAGTTCTGTAACCTTCAGTGTAAATCAAGCAGCACTAGGAAGTACAGAGGAATAGAGCAGAGCTAGGTTCAATGACTAAAGCTGAAATACATTTTCCTGGGGATTTAAAGCACACACCTGCAGTTGCTTGCTAGGAATTATGCAGCAGGGACCACACTTCTATTTGTATTTCTGTTTTTAAAGAAATCAAGCTCTAAATAACATCCATCTTCACTAAAACATGAAAGGGAGCTAGCTGCCGCTCAAGTCTTAGTACTACAGGTGAGAAGAGAAGAAAGAATTGGGAAGGATGAAGGGATGAACAGGAACTGAAGACAGTAAGTAGCATTATACATTATGTTATTTTGAATTGTTTATACTTAGACTAAGTAAACAGAATGGTTGTAACAAGTATGTTTTATACTTTTCTGTTTCCAAAATTAGTATACCATAGTTAGAGGAAAATAAGAGACTCGAAAATCTGTATTTTATATTGACTGACTTGGTTAGGGCCTTAATTTGGGCTAATTGAAATAAAAAAAATTGCCATTAATTTCAGTGGGGTTTCCACAGCTCCTGATGCAAAAGCAGAAGGAACTGTGAACATTTTTAAGGTAGAAAACAAAGAAACTGAAGTCTGCTAGCCAAAAATCTATTTGAAGATAGAAACTGTTGACAAGTGCAAACATTAGACATAGCATCACGTGGCACCTTATAATATAAGTAATGGTTTAAGTTTTACAACAGACTGTTTTCCTCTAACAGTTAGCTGAAAGATATGTCTAGTAGTTAATGGGAAATTCTTACAATTAAAAAAAAAAGTGGTAGCTTACTCATATGATCTGGCTCTTTTTGTGCTTAATGGCACCCACCTGCATCATGGTACCAAGGACAACACAGATGGTCCTGTGATTAGACTGAAATGAGAATTTTCATCAGCGGCAAAGAAGTCAGCCTTAAGGACACATTTCTTATTATCCTACCCTTTGGATTTGGATTCCAGCATTGTCTTGAACTTAAGAAATGAATATTATTGAAGGGTTTGGATTATGTGACCCTGAAGTTCTTTGCATGGATGTTGTTTCTACTAATACAATAAGTAGATTAGCTGTAAAATACTGTTTACTTTCCCCCCCCCTTCTCCTGAATGACACATTTTGCTAACAAGTCATTCTGAGTATGATTTTTTTGTAATAAATATTTTTTCTCCACAAAGCTCTCCAATAGTTTTATCCATGGTGGGTATATTCTGTTCTTTGGAACTGGTAATGCTGGCAGTCCCCTGCAGAGGGTCTGCTGCTCTGAGATGGGCTGTGATGAGCTCTGCTATAAAGTTTATTGGATGATAGCAAGCTTAATTCATTGCAGTATTGTTGCAGCTTTATGATAACTCTCTGCCTTCCCACAGTGATTATTCCTTGGAAAGAAGATTCTTAGGCTACTGGTCCTCTGTCAGGATGCTTCTGACTTTTGCTGGCTATCAAAAGGCCCCCGGTCTTTGCCAGTGAATGAGTCACAAAGAAGATAAAGGCAGAACCTGATGTTCCTTGCCTTTTCTTATAGGCAGGAATGGTGTGACATGTTTAAAAAACTGTCAGCAGCTGACACCACTTAGAACAAAAGTCCTGTCATCATTAACAGTATTGAGACAGAATTGGATTTAGCAATATTGAGACAGGTCTGTAAGAGATTCTTATTTTACACTGAATCCAAATTAAAGGCTAAGCTGAAAATGGACACTTGTGCTCTGAAGCATTCAGCGTAGTGACCCACATTTTGTAGTGCTTATCCATTTTCTTACAGATGCAGACTTGCAAACTTTTGGGGAATACTTTGTTTGCTTTTCAGGTCAAGTGAAATTATTTATATACAAAATCATGTCCCTTCTTGCCAATTTCTCCAGGAACAGATTTTTTTTCTGTCTGTAGTTTTCATGGTTTTGAAATTATTTAAAAAGAAATGTCTTCAAATAAGTATGCAGGTTAAAAAGCAATTAAAGTTTGCATTTTAATTGTGATTTTTCCATTACTTTGAACTCAGAAAAAGTATTTGCCCTCTATTGCAATTATATCTGAGGTAGGTGGGTACTGTAAGAATGTGTCCCTTTCTTGGGGAAATACAAACCTGCTATGCTCCTGCTGGGAATGGCATTCTCGCATCTCCAAATAAATATCTGTGACAGCCAAGTATTTCAATGGGCTTTGGATAATTCAGATACAGCAATAAAGGGATTATGCTAATTTTAAACATGATTGGTTGAAATCAATTTGATTTGATGTAGTTTTTAACAGTAATTCCACAGAAGTTGTTCTTCTCAATAATGTTCAATAGTGGCATTTATAGGTGCATATGTGGGCAAAAGAAATAAAATAGAGATTATATGAAACCTACTACAGATCTGAAGTGGTTCTTAAAATCAATGTGACTGCACTGAGATCAAGAGAAGACAAAATATGTTTGTGAAATTTTGTGTAGGGTAAGTCTGACGGTGCATTGAAGCTACAGACTAAAGGTGATCACTTATAAATGTATACAGACCGATTAAACGAAAAAAAAATTGAGACGAGGGAAAAATAGAAGAGAAACAAGCCTGCTGTTTATGGTGAGAACCCAGTGACGTTTATAGAAGCTTCTCTCACTCCCGTTAATAAAAACCAATAAAATCTTAGAAATAGTTTTTAATGCACTTTGCAGTTTTGTTCTGAAAAAGGCTTTCAGGCTTTGCATAGCAGCTAATCTGTGTTTCCCTCCCCCTGCATACCGCTTTTGAAAAAAATACAAATAAACATGGGTGTCATCTTAACAACTTTTACACTTAAGCCAAAACACAGATTCAGATTTCTGGTTTTTTTTCAGTTTATGTAAATGCACACATATAGCAATGCGTTTTTAGACATCATGTTGTGAAGCACCTGCCTTTGAAGATTTCTGGCCTTTGGTGAACAGGAGCGAGAAAACAATTTAGCCTCTGCAGTTTTATGCAGACATAGGTGTATTTTTAGACTGTTTCACAATGAGTAACACACTTGCAGCCGTTCTCTGGGTGGGGACTGGAACCCGCGGGCTGGCGGTGAATGGACAGAGCCAGACGCTCGCCGGAATCACGGGCTGCGGTGCGTGTGCTGCTGCTGCTGCTGCCGCCCCCGGCGGCTCCGAGCCGCGCCGCTGGAGCCCCGGCTCCTCGGGAATGCTGGGAATGTTGAGTCAGGGACTGGCAACCCAGACAGCCGGGCTCGCAGTTGACTGAGGGAGACTTGCTGAGGGGCGGAAAGACGAGGGACAGGGGCACACGAGCCTTCCCCGACTGCAGTAGGTTCCTTCTCTTCACCCCTCGCAGGTATTCCGCGGCTCTGGCTCTCCCTGCTGCCTCCTTCCTCCGCGCAAATGGGATGCCGGCTAAACGTGATGTTGTAAAATCCGCGTGAGGACGAAAGGCAGATGCAATGATTTGAAAGGTGAGAAGCTTAAACAAGAATATGGCTGGGATACATGACTGTAAATTTGCTGTGATTAAGGAAATGCTGTATATTGCTTTTTACAACTGTCTAGTAGCTGAATCTGGAGACGAATTTGCAGAATATATTTTTGTGTTGCTTTGGAAATACATTGTAATAAATGGGACCAAGTGCACATCTTATTCTGGTAACAGAGTGCCTCTCCCTAGACAATCGTCATCCAGAATTCTCTCTTGCAATTTCTATTAAAAGCAGCCATAGGACTCTATTTTTTTTTTTTGCTGGTTTTGTTTTTATAAAAAAATATATAAAATATTATTTTTGTTGTTAAAGTTTTCTAGAATAGATTGTATGAGCTTTGGAAATTCCTAGCTTTATACCTAAATAATGGATAATGTTTGGTGTTTTAAAAACCGTGTCAAGAAAAAGGTGAGAGATTTCTGTTCCCTTCTAGTGGCTGGCAAATAGAAACAGGCGCTAACAGGATATTATTTTTCAGTTATATAATTAATGAATACTGACTGGGGTCCCTTATTTTTCATGCTTGGTTTATTTTTTTTAAAGAAAAGATCATTTTAGGCTGGACAAGTGATGGATGTGATGCATGTGATGAAATCTACGCCTGTGTTCACCAAGGATACATACATATTTTTCTGGGAGCACTACAGCAGTAATTTGAAGGGGAAGGATTTTATTTTATTTTTTTTTTTTTTTAAGTGTGTAATTGATTTCTAGGCGGCTATCTGCTAAGCCTTGTGATGGATGGATGGGAATCTACTCCCTTAGCAGCGAATTGCTCTTTCCCTGGTGATGGACACGCCGGCCGACCACTGGCATTGGCAGATACAAGCTCGGTGCACACGAGCGCGGCCAATAAGTGCAGCCAATGGGAGGGCAAATCCTACTTGCCAGGGTTAGTTTTCTGGTCGGCTTTCTAAATCAGTGGTTTCACTTAGCTATTGTCCTTTCGGGATTTGTTTTTCTTTCCATCCTCGTATCCCCAGCCCCACGTGCGTGTCCCGGTCGGCCGCCTGGAACGCGGCTCCTTCCCGGTAGCCGGGCCGGGCGCAGGCCCCGCTCCGGCTCCCCCTCCTCGGAAGGCGGGGAAGGGAGGGAGGTTCCCCTCCATCAAGCCACTTCGCCCCTGGCGCTTGATTTCCCCGTGGCCAAGTCGAGGACGGAGCTGATCCCCCATGTCAACCCGCCGCCCTGCCCTGAGGCGAGATGCTGGAGATGCGCTACTGCCCTCCTCCCTTCCTCCCTCTCCCGGGAATTGCAGAGCTCCACACCCTGGATTGGGGGCAGAGCCCTCCTGCGGCCTTTCCCAGCCCCTGTTGGGGGGCGGAGGGTGGGAAACACCGGGCTCTGTCCTCCCAGCTGCTGGGCACCGAGGGCTGGGGGGGCCCGGCCGCCTCCCTGGCCTGGCTCCGTGCAGGCGGCTGTGTCAGGGCTGCACGTCCCCACGGGGACCCCAAACCAATCCCTCTGCCGCGGGTATTGCCTTGGACTCTCCCAATGGAAGGGCGGGGGATGGCGAGCGCTCCCACAGCTCAGGTGAAGGAAACACTAAACCCCCACCAACAGCAAAGCAAGCGAAGCTCCCTCAGCCGCAGTTCCCATACGGTCGCATTAGCTGGAGCAGTGCATTCCCGTTGGTTCCTTTCCCCGAATAGGAGGAGGTAAAGGACCCTTTTTATTAAGGGTCTCTTTCTGCACACGCGGAGCGTGTAATGGTATATACAGTTCCCATAAGGAATATGTTTCTGTGGGAAAAGCTTTCTTAGTTTCTTGATGGAAGAAACTTAAAAGTCCCGAGGCTTGGCTTCGTGGGTGAGTGTGTTAAGGGCTGTGTGTGAAAGTAACTCCACCTCTCAGCAGTGCCTTAAAGGAACTATTTTTACTACTGTTATTTTTGTTTGAAAGCTCTGTGTAAAATGGCTTTCAGAGGCATCGAGGTGAGTTAGCATTTTTACTTTTCCTAAAGGAATCTGGGTGGAAGGAGAGGCTTTCTGTCCAGTGAGTGAAGGGAACATAATTTCTTCTTCCAAAGGCGTATTGAGATAAGGGCAGTCCCTGGGGTTTATGGCTGTCCAGCTCAGGTTGAAACTACACGTTTGAACTATGAGAAGCCCCATGCTGTGTTTTATGAGCACTTTCGGGGTGGGGTAGATATTCCAGTTAAGAACTGAGAAATTTCTTGTTTAGTGTTTGGGTGCCTTATTATACTCATTATCCTTGCTCTTGTGGTTTGCTAGCATTTGGAGGAGACCCATCTCGCCACCTCTTGTCCTGTGGGTGGTTCTTCAACTCCTCCAATGTACTGGTAGTCAGATTCTGGTGGATTGTAGTGTGAGATCCATTGTCCATACTGCTATTCCTTGTCTGCGCTGAAGGCTGTAGAAAGGTGTGGGTCATATTGTGGGTCATATTCTTAGCAGCCAAATACCAAAAGAAGACATTCAGCCATTTTAGAATGTCAAATATGTGATACTTAGAGGATTATCTACTCAGCATGTGTGTTCTTGTATAAGCATGCTCAAGGTGATATTTTTTCTTTTGCTTTAGGAAGATGATTGTTACTGACCTTTGAAGGATGACTAAGAAAAAAGAGTGGGCTGTTCACCCCTCAAAGAGGGTGAGGCAACCAGCCTGTGTATCACTTCCAAAGACAACATATGTTCCCCCACCTGTATCTGTTAGGGTGTTTATTATATTTTTATCCGCTATGATGCATTTATCATCTCTGTTTAGTTTTTAATGCCTGGCATATATATATGGAGGATCTTAGTTAGATTCACCTAGGAAATATTGCTCTGATACTGGTTTGTTCTTTTTCTTTTTTTAATGATTATATGATCCATCTTATCTGTGATGTATTTGTTTGGTTTAGGATTGTGTTAAAATATTTTTGTGATTTAAGTCTTAGTTTTTGAATGATCTCATATGTACTTAGCAATGATGAGCTTGCCTCTATTTTTATTTTGCAACACTAGCACTAGCTTATATTTTCTACTAAATCCTGGCAAAAGGGTAAGAACTATTTGAAAGTAAAATGACTTTGTAATTTCTTTTTGAAGGTCATTGTTGAAACTAAATTTTGAAAATGAACTGTGTAGTGCTGCTGCTTCTGAGCAATACTTTCACATTAAGAAAATACAAAGGCATGTATGCAGAAACATCAGTTTTTTTCTGGGGCAATTTGTTTTTAGTCACTTTTTAAAAACATAAAGTATTTTATAGAAAGAATCAATCTTTTACAGTGTTTCTGAAATCAAGTGAGATGGATTTATGTTGGTTTGTTACTGCTTGTATGTAAGATGTAAAAAAAACCCCAACCTGTTTCCTTGGAAAGTAGCAGTCGACTACTTATGGAGGTTCAAGGAGGCTTCTCAACATGGATATCCAATGGAACTGGAAGACAGTTTGTATGAGAAAACATTGGTGTTTGATGAATTAGCATTGTGGAATTTAAATTTTGTTGTTGCTTTCTTGGTGGTTGATTTCAGGGATTTTTATGATTTATTTAGTGATCGTGCCTTTTAGATTCCCAGCTTTGGAATATCTTAAGTAGCCAGGTTTTGTTTTGAGGTAATGGCAACAATTAGGAACTACCTCTCCTTTCAGGGACAGTCTGTCAGGTGCTGAGCTCTGCCAAATTAGAGAGGGAGCAAAGATGTTTTACCGCTTCTCTGGATGAGGTTCCATTACTACTACACCATTTCTGTTCTGAAACTTGGAATTTCTTCATGGTATTAGAAAGTTAGACTTTGCAGTGGACAGGTTATGGACAGTGTTGTCCCTTTACTTTAAAATGAGAGTAATGAGGGAGATGTGTAATTTCTGTGCTTTTAGGAAAGCAGAAGGAATGTGTCTAAGAATTTGAGGTGTATCAGAGTTTCAAGTTGTGATTGGATGTGTGGGAGTCTTTAATGTTTTGAATGTTTAGCAAAGCCAGAGCTTTTCTGTGAAATTTTAAGATTAGGTTTTTGAAAGGCAATACCTGCTTTCTAGATTATCTTAAAAGCTCATTCTAAGACAGTCTTGCAGACTGACATTCACTGGAAGTGTTTCGGACTAGTTAGTGTGTGGCTTCCTTAATGACCAATGTTCTTTTTATTTGGTTAAAATACCCCACTTTCAGCAAATACTCTTTGATTTTTTTTTTCAGTACTTCCCAGTCTTTGTCCTGCTTATCATCCTATTCCTCTAACTGAAGTCACAGTGCAGATGTAGAATCTAGTGGCTAAATTCTACAAAAATTGGAAATGGAGAGATTTTCGAAGTGATTTAATGCCAAAATCTATCTCATTGTGTGAGAAATGTCATGGGACATTGAATGGAGTAAAAGGCTTGCTGAAAGTGGTGTATATATAAATATATATGGTATAAGTGCGTGTGGAAATGATATGCTGTAGTTTCAGGAAGTACTGTGGTGTTGGGGTGGGAAGCTACTAGAGAAAGCATTGTCTATAGTGATTGCTTAGTTGGATATAATGTGCAATTTATTTTGACGGAAGTAAAAGAAATGTAACAAAAATCTCTGTCATTTCTGGATTTAGTCCAAAAGTGCATTTTGCACAGAGCGTTGGTAATGTGTGCTGCAGCTTCCTTCCAACTGAATAACTCACATCACTTAGGATGCTGACTAATGAGAAGTAACCTTCTCCATACTTTGAGAGGTTTACAGAACACATCTTGGTGGCTTCATGCCAATTCCTCATGGAGGTTTAATATGTCTGTACTTGTGGTTTCACTGTTTGGTATGTTTGGATTATTTCATTGCAAGACTTGGAGGTCATAGTACTTGAATTCTCAGAAACTGATTTTTCTTTGTCAAATATGAGTTGAGTCCTGTTAGAAATTTTGCTGATGCCCCTTCAGTTTTCAGTGTTGTAATCTAAATACTTTTCATGGTCAGTAAAATTAATTTACTGGTAATCTGCTTACATATATATTTCGTTATCTATTGGCACATGCAGTGTCTGAATTAAATTACTTTATAAAACACCACAGGTCTGTGTTATTTCTGTGATGGTGAGGCTTTTGACTTTAACGGTTTCATGTAGTGCATTCTTTTCCTCAAAATATATTGCTGAAATACAGTTCTTACCATTTATGTTCTTTGAACAATTCATATTAGTGGAGAAATATGACCTCATAAATAAAGCACAGTTCTTTTTGTTGACCTATGTCCAATAAAAGTGGAAGAAATGGGTGCTGTCAGGATCTTCTCTGGAAGACAGTTTGCTGTGTAAAGCAAGTTTATTTTTGATGGCAGAGTCTTGGCAGTCAGATGTACCTCAGCTTTCATTTATAGACCTCATTCGAAATCTGCTCTAACCATTTGTTTTTCCTTAAGGAAATAGTTACAATAACATCTGTCATCAACTTCAAATGTTAAGTCAGTTGCCTGTGAGGACTTATAAATTGCACTTGTGAACTGGTGTGATTGTACTTAGCTGAGTGTGAGCCCAAAGGGGACAGATTGGGCTGTGCTATGAAATTACAAGCCAGCCACCCAGTGCTTGGGGAACTCTTCAACTCTTTTGGTGAATAAATAATAAACAAGCAATTCCTGAAGTGCAGTGTCTTCTAATGGTTCCAGGATGCTGCTTCTATGATGAATTGAAAGCTAATCTGCTAAATCACATGCATCGCTTACAGAGCCTCTAAGTTCCTTGGACAGCTTTGATCTGATGTGGCTGAAGCACAGCCAGTTTTTCTTTGGCACGGTGCTGAAATGTGCATGCTCTTTTATCTGAGCAAAGAGAAAAGAGGAGAGATGTTCTACAGGTTTTTAAATTGTGATGGTTTCAAAGCATGCTGAATGCACAAATATGCTTCTTGTTTTGCAGTTTGAGTAGGCATATTGATATTCTAGAATCAAATAAATGTAAGATGCAGAATGGATATTTAGGCTTGCTAAATATCCCAGTATTTAAGTATTTTAAGAAACTGCTGGAAGCTGCACAGGTAGCATTAATAGCTGACTATGACATTGGTTGCCTTTTTAATGAGAATGGAAGCTTCGTAGCAAAAAAGAAAAATATAACTTTATCTTGCAAATGTGTAAACCTATGTTTAGTAACATTCATGAGAGTAGCCTTAATGAATTTAATTGGAAGTACTCCATTGTGTGGAGTTATCTCTCCTGGTTTCTAAAACATTATAGTTTCTAAAACATTATAGAGTTATAAATGCATCTTAAAAGTGTATGACATAATTGCATATCACAGAATATTTTTGAGTATACTTAATGTGGAAATAGACAAATTTACAGGTCTAACTACAAACTCAGTCAATTTTATTTTACACTATTTTCTGTTCTTAGGTTATTTCACTAAAATAAATGTAGTCTTTGATATGCATGTAATACATATATTACCAGCTGAAGAGCCTTTTTTTTTCCCCAAAGAATTTGTATAAATGCTGACAGTATAGGAATGATGGAACAAGTCCGGTCTTTCAGATTTTTCCTAGAAGACTTTTAGTTTTTCTTAAATCATGCTTGTTTTTAAGCTCTACCTTCTCAAAGGGTAATTCAGTCTATAACTGTGTTTCTGTGAATTATTTAATCATTCATGTTAAGTAAATGCTGACAAAAGCAAAGCATAACTGCTAATAACTAGGCATAACTTTCAAGTACTCCTGAAGAATGTTGTATACTTTTACATTTTAATATTTTTCCCCAAGGAGACTATTTTAGTAAAAAAATCATGACATATGGTTGTTGTTGTTTTTCTTTTAATAGTCATTAAATGAAAAGTACTGTTTGCCTGGTATACCATGTGCCTTAGAACAATCCTCCACAAAATACCAGAGTTTGTAAATGCAGGCTTGCATTGGTAAATGAGAATTCTTATTGAGAAGGGAATAAAAGGCAAGTGATTAACAATTGGAGGATGGAAGGTATGATGAATACAGACTAGGATGCAGAATTTAGCACACAAGACACCTGTGTACCTGCAAGAACTGAAATGTTGGGAAATATTTCTCTGCAAAACTGAAAGCTTGCCAGGTCTTTAGAAATATCTGTGTATCCTGGGAAGGTCATTCTGGTGCAGGGAAGCTGAGAACCAAAAAACTGAAGAGAGACAAGCAGTGTTTTGGGATTTATGTGTTTCTGTCCTTTATTGAATGTGATTCACACCATCCACCCTCCCACCCATCAATAAAAAATAGAATCCAAATGTTAAGAGTTGCAGAGAGCAGATGGGCAGCAAAACAATGACGGTGAGTGTGGGAGCTTCAGTTAGTTAAAGCTGAGGTGTTTTACCCTGCACCTCTGAAACTCTTCACACCACTGTTGCTGCTTCATACTTTAAACAAAGGGTAACACTAAACATCCCTGCTTCTGTGGAGTGAGTGTTAAATCAGAAGGGGCTGGATAGTGAAAAGTCCTCAGCACTGGCAGGTAACTTGTACAGACCATACGTGGTTGTATTTGCCCAGATTGGGCAGATAGGCTGCCCTATAGCTTTTTATAGAGATACAGTGTATTCTCTGGCATAACAATTAAAATTAGATATCATGGTTCTGCCTTTGCTTGGCTATAGCAGCCTTTTTTTTTTAATGCTCCATTTTCAGGTCTTTAATATTTTACACAACATCAGAAAAATAAAATAGAACAAATTTGAAATTTCTCACCTCCCTTAAGCATCTTAAAAACCCCAGGTAGACTTGCTACATGTAGGATTGCAGGCATGGAAGGTTTTAATGGAAATGTTAGAGATAAAATATTAAGAATTGGAGTTTGAGCAACAAAGAGACATAACTTAAAAGTTAGAAAATAAAGGAGGTGTCAACTAGTGGAGTTTAAATACTACTTATATTATTTAAAGCCTATTTCTAACTATTATGGTGTTTTAAAACAATTACAATGTCTCAAAAATTGTAATAAAGGGTAAAATGCTTTGAAAGAAATGCACCTCTCTTGAATACTAGGCTTGTTTTAAAGCCATGAAACTTGTATAAAAGAGTTAAATAGGTACTGTTGACCTTTCACTTAAATACATTTGAGTAATATAATTGACAATCCTGATAATGGTGTCAGAACCGCTTGCTTTTCAAGATTTTTAATAAGGCATTTTGAGCAAATATTTCAATTCGTGGAGTTTTCTGATTGCATGACAAGTATTCATTGCTGTCACTGCACCGTGACAGCATTAGAATGTCTGACAACTTTATTTTCCATATATGTAATTAGATATTGAGCAGCCACTCCTACTTTTGCCTTCATATTTTCTTCTGAAAGAGAAGAAAGTGTGAAAGAGAAATGAAAGGCAGGCAGGCCTGGTGAACTGTTCCTGAGGTGATAAATGCCAATTTTTCCATTTAGTGCTGGTGGTAGTTCAGGGACATGAGCAGTTCACAAGATTATAAAACAGGCATTGGAGCTAACTTTATTTACATGTGCAATTTTGTGCACAATGTATGCAATATATGTGCAATTTTTACAGCAAGCTACAAGAGAGGGGGTAAATTAATGTCAACTAGCAAAAAGAAATGTATTGTGCAGACTGTAATAAAACTTAAATTTACATAAGAAATGCAGATTCAGGACACTGTAAGGAACCTAAATGAAAATGTTGTTTTTGAAGTTGTCATGTACACTTTGTTTTTCAAAGCAGGAAGAAATGGATAATTTTTCGCATTAAAAAATGGTGGGGGAGAAGTAACTTGGTCAGTCTGGTAAGCAGGAAGAGAGAGTACTTCATCCTTTTAATAGAAACAATGCTGGTCTTGTACTAACACCACATGAAGAGCATTGTATTTATCCTATTTTACTTTAGTAAAAGAAGACATGCCAGGCTGCTCACTCAGATTAATGAAGAAAGGAAGTGTACTCTACAGCAGATTTGGATTCTCTGTATCTAGTTTGTATCACCTTGCTGCCTTTTTTTTTTTTTTTTTTTAACATCAGCACAGATAATAAAAAACGTGTGAAGAAAAGAATATTTTCTGCTGTGAGAATGTATTGTGCCACTATGAAAGCAGCAGTAGAAAACCTAGGTAAACCAAAAGAAAATGCTAGAAATATTTCTGATTCTTAGTCACTACTTTTAATACACAAGTGCTCCTGGTTTTCTGTGTATTTCTGTAGAGATGTTTTTGTTGTGATAAGAGTAGTTAAAAGATGTTATCAAAATAAAGAAATCATTACTGTTTGCTAGGTCATCTTTTTATGAAGCAGATCTTTTTCTGTTAATCTCCTTCCTTTTGTGGTGCCTCAAAGTGCAGTCCTGGCAGAGAAAATAGGAGCATTGTGTTCTACATCACCTCTTTTCTTCCTGTTTTGCTTCTTTTGGTTTATATATGGGGAGCTGTATAGTACTAAACAGTTTTAGATGGTTTGGAGTTGCATTGATAATTTCTGCTCTTAAATGTCAACATGTATTGTTTGGGGAGGTTAACTCTAAAGACGAGGTTTCCTTAAAGCTTTTGGTACTTTCACAAATGTTTGAGCTCTTGGCTCAATGTTAATATTGGCAAGTAGTTGTGCAAAGCTATTAGGGATTTGGCTGATACCCAAACTTCCTGCTGACTAGGTGATTCAGGCCACAGGAGGGGACACTAAAAGCCTAAATCATCCCTCAGCATGTAAGAGTGTGTAACCAGTGAAAATCAGAACTTAGGGGGTACTGTGTATGGTATTTCAAGGAAACTTTGTAATTATGTGAAATGTAGAAGTAAGGATTTGGAAACTAAATTGAATGAGATCTTCTAGTGGCATCATATTAGAATCCTATGCTCCAGGTTTCTATAAAAATAGAAAGCTAAAAGACAAAATGAGTTGTTGCTGTCTGCAGAGTGCAGGTGATCAGGTGGGGGACGAATGTGGAAAATAAGGCAAGATGAAGTTGGAACAGGCATCAGGAGGGACTTTGGCATGAATGGTATCAGGTTTTCAAGGCTGATGAGAGCATGTTTAGTGCCTGCCCTCAGCTGAGAATGCATGCTTAATTTTCTGGATCCTAAAAGGATCCATATAAAATACAGCTTTGTTTGCAATGACGAATAATAAACTCATATAATGGTTAATTTTACATCATATGCATTAAAGGCATTTCTTTAAAATAAGAAAATATTGAGCCAAGCAGGTGGGCATCTGGGTTTTTTTCCCCTACTACTAAGCTGATTTGGATTTTAAAACTCAACTCTTATAGGAAAATGTGTGTAGTGGTTCTGCAGTCTGTCCCTACCAGACTGAACAAAGCTGGGTGACTTTTTTCTCAGAGAAGGTTTTAGGGGGATATGACCTTTGTGACTCCTTTGTCCTAGCTACTGCAACACCTACAGCTTGGGTAAAAAATTATTACGTGAGAGTATTAGTATTCCTTCCTTCCTGTCCAGTTAAAACAGCAATATAAAATAAATTTATCTTTCAAAATAGAATTGTCTGTATCTCACCTGTCCACTCAAAATTCAACTAGAATGGCTCTGTCAGCTGGTTCTGTGGGATGATGGAATCTCACCCCTTTTTTTCTCCAGGCAGTAGATGATGATCTGTGTGGTAATTGTTGAGGTCCTGAGGCAGGTATTGCTTCTTCATGTCTGCAATTCCTGATGTGCTGAGACACACAGTAAGTCTTCCTGAAGCTAAGAAGGTTCCATGTATAAGCAATAAAGACCAGAAAATGATGTAGGTGCTTTTCTCCCCTGTTTCATAAAGCAATGGGGTATGGCTTCTACTGTGTCTGAGACTTCACAGCCATAAAGGACGGCTCCCGTTTTATCATTAAGAGGTACACACATTGAAAAAGCATATTTTCATATGCTTGCCTTTTTCTGAGGTGCTTGTAGAAAAATCAGTCTGTATAATTCAGATTTAGTAGGTAAAAATTGCAAAAGAAAATGGAGGAACTCTAAGAATTTTTTAAGTCAGGGTTTTCAGCTTTCTGTCTGTGAGCTGTCCTTAGTAGCTCATGAAATTAAGAAAATCAAGCATATCATCAGTGTGTTTGTGTTTACAACACAAGAGGTCTCTGTTTTGATTAGAATTCTTCTGGGGGGAATATAAAAGATGTTGCAAATGCTGTGGAGGTAATAGAGTAACACTTTGGTTGGTGGTGTTTTGCCTCTCTTTTCCTGTTGCTTTCAGAATTTTCATAAGCTTATGGAAGTTACAATGTTCAATCAGCATTTGAATATTATTAAAGGAGTTCAGTGGGAAGTTAGCCTCCCTTTGGATAAGGAATGAGGATCCTTTTTTCAGTGGAGCTCAATGGTAAGCATTGGAGTGCTAAGCAAGATAAAAGTGTTCTCTGATATGAAATAAGAACTTCCGAAACCTGACACAAGTTGAGAAAAGACCACAACTAATAAGCTCTAAAAGGCAAAACATCTACCTAAAAATGTCAGAGACATAAGCAGAAGGCTGAGTTATTAAGCAACTTTAAGCAAGAAACATAAATTATTGATTTATCAGAATGTACAAGGAAAAGGAAAAACAGCATGGATGTGATACATGATACAATATTTTGTACTTCTGCTTCTGAGGATCAACAAATTTATACCAAACTCTGACAGGACACAAGACTGACACTGAGAATGGTTTCAAGCATCAGCACTTTATTATCCCCAGTACAACCTTTTCTACGCTTCTCACACCTGTGTGTGCTTTTACTCTTTTGTGATTGGTTGATACACCTCAGCATTCCGTGCTTCTTTTCCTTCAGTGCTGTTCACCTGTCTTACACAGCTGCACCACATTAGAGATGAGGCTCAGCTGCAGCCCCATTCCTATTATTCCATAATCTATTCTCCTAAAAACCCCCACCACCTGGCCATGTATCGTGTCTGCTGTATCTAAAAATATTTTATTGTGTGCAGTTTAAATTGACACTGGCAGTTCCTGCTTGCAGTATTGTTTTTTTCACTAGACCAGAGCGTAGTGTTTTTTTGTGGGGTGTTTGTTTTGTTTCTGTTTTTGTATTGAGTGAGTGAGAGTGTGGAGTGAATTCTATCAATGTGGAAGGTTTGTTGTTGCTTTTGCTCAGGATCTGCTAGGAGCCAGTGGAAGGAAAATGATCTTCAGCTCTGATCTCATGGGAGATTTGTTTTTGGAGGAGCTACGGAACTATTTCAGGCAACTAGAAGGATACAAGGATGGATTTCTTAGAGGGCTTGATGAGTTATTTAGCCAGAGAGTGGCTGGCAGGCACTTGAGAATTAGGATAAGCAGTTGCATTGCCTCAATCACCATGATGAGTAATATTTTTTTTAATTGGTCAATGTGTTGAAGTTGAGATGGCAGAAAAGCTGCACAAGTTCTTGTGGTGGAACAAGCTGTGAGTCATCTCTTGAATGCTGCATGGCAACTGAAAAGAGGGACAGATTTGGACAGTGATGTTAAAATGCCAGAACTTGAAAAAGTAAATCAACAAGATTCCTTTATATTGTGTGCCTTGGGAATGAATTCTGGAGGCTTTAAGAGAATCGTTCTTAATGTCAACAATAAATGTTTTTCTTTATATAAATATCATATTGTCAGTCATTTAAGTCCGTTAAATATCATGTTGTTAGTCATTTAAGTACCTCGGCTAAGGTATGTTATTGGGCCCATTTTGTTCATTCCAACTTAGTTTAACAAGCTTTAGCTTAAAGTTTTCTAGCAAGAAATTAGGAATTTTATCTTGACTGAAATTAGTTTGAAAATGCATTTTTAACTAATCATCCTAAATATAAAATATATAATAGAGTTTATTTTTGAAGTTATTACTCTGGGAAGTTGGTTTTTCAGATACATAGTGATTACTTGTAAGTTTACTTTCAAAAATGAAAACTTAATTTTATAATTTTTTTTTCAGCTCTGTCTTTGGAGGAAAACCAGATTTTGCCTACTGGAAGGATGCTGTGAAACTGCCAGTATTTCTAGCTGGAATTATAAATTTAATACTAAACTTTAGTGTTACTAGTTTCTTAGTAAATAGTACCTCAAAGTAGAAGAAAAATGTATGGAAGTGCAAGAACAATCAGCAACCTGGAAGGAAGTCCCTCCAGGTCTCCCCGCTTGCCAAGGTCCCCTCGCCTGGGTCACAGGCGAACCAGCAGCGGGGGAGGAGGAGGGACAGGGAAGACATTATCCATGGAGAACATCCAGTCCCTTAATGCAGCCTATGCAACATCTGGACCAATGTACCTGAGTGACCACGAGGGTGTAGCTTCTACTACTTTCCCAAAGGGCACAATGACTCTTGGAAGGGCTACAAATCGAGCTGTGTATGGTGGCCGAGTCACAGCCATGGGGAGCAGCCCCAATATTGCTTCTGCTGGACTGTCACATACAGATGTCCTTTCTTACACTGACCAGCACGGAGGGCTGACCACATCATCACACCACCACCACCATCAGGTTCCTTCCATGCTGAGGCAGGTTAGAGATAGCACCATGTTAGATCTGCAGGCTCAGCTTAAGGACCTACAGAGGGAGAATGACCTTCTCAGAAAAGAACTAGACATTAAGGACAGCAAGCTGGGGTCCTCTATGAACAGCATCAAAACTTTCTGGAGTCCTGAGCTAAAGAAAGAGAGAGTATTGAGGAAAGAAGAAGCAGCCAGAATGTCAGTTCTTAAAGAACAGATGAGAGTTTCCCATGAGGAAAATCAGGTAAGTAATTATGAAAGTTTCTTTGTGTTGATTTACAACCAAGCACTTGATGTTTTGCTTTTGGTACTGTATCCACTGCTGGTGCAGGTTTGCCACAAGAATTGTATGTCTTGGTATATCTGCTTCTGACTGCTAAACTGCAGGAAAGCACGCTAATAAAAATCCAAATGCAGACTATAATTTCCTTCATGCATCATTCCTTCACATTTTAGATGGAGAAAATAATTGTTGTTACCCTTTCTCTTATTTTTGCAACTTTCTCTAGGGTTTTTTTTGCAAAAACGGTCTAAATGTTGTCTTGGCAACATTTTCTGAATAGGTAAATGAGCCACTTTTGAAAAAGTATAAATAAACACCCAGAGGCATATTTTGTTTAAGCTGCACAGGGATTTAACAGTTTTAAAGTTAAAAGAAGATAAATCCTCATATTCAGCTTTTTGTACTTCTGCACTACAGAATGAAGTGAAAGTTTTCAGTAACATTTCAGAGACCTACATTGTAGAAAATGAGTATCTTGTAAATATGTATTTCAAATACTTCTATTCACAATGTAACATTATTTTCCTGAAGTTATAAAAAGATTCAACTATTTTAATCTGGATGGATAAATTTGTAAAGTCAAACTTTGAGACTTTGCTATATCATATACACAGCTATATATACAAAGCCATCCTAAACAGCAGCACAGAATAAATAATAATAAAAAAATATCCTTTCTTTCTCCATATACTTTTTGGCTTCTGGTCTTATTTTAAAGCTGCTCCTTTTTAGACCATCTGCTAACTTTCCCCAGACACAAGCACAGTCCTGTGTTTCTTTCACTTCCTGGTTCCAAATCTAAACTTCTTTGCTGGCAGGCAGCAACAACTGAGATTTTTAATTTACTTCCAAGTTTGTGATCAATTAGAACTTCTCAGCAAACTTTCCGCCTTTTAGGCATGTCATGAACCTAAATATCTACAGAGCTGGCAAGTCTGTTATCAGTTACTTCAGTGGGAAACTGACTGGGTTGTCATCAGGAATTCAGTCCAATGAATTAATTTATTACTTTCTTGTATAACTTTTGTATCCAATCTGATGATAGCACTTGCTGATTATGTATTTATAGCAGAAGCACTAGGATGCTGCTAGAACCAATATTACCAAAAAAATGCATGGTGGAGGTTCTGTTTTTCAAAAACGTTGTTGGTTAGGTATTTTAATGGTGGTACTTGGAAGAGAAATATTCTAATACTCTCTCATGTATTGCCTATGGAAATGTCACGTTAATATCTTGTGATGACATTTGGACTTTGAATCTGGTATGTAGAGACTTTGTCACACACCAGTGGGGTTATGTTTTGGTTTTTTTCCCCTAAAAGCTAGTTTTCCTTATCTTGAGGGGAAAGTAAACTAGTAACTCAGTTATAAGTTCACTCTTGTCATATTTTTTGACACATTCTCTTATTTCTTGTAACAGCAAACCTGACAAAAACAATGTATTTTCCCGTATGTGTATATTTACCATGAATCCTTACTCTATAAAACAATGACACAAAGATTGGGTATCTCAGTATTCCATTGCTAGTAGTGTCCAAACATTCACAGAAGAGGCCAAGTACACAGTGGTATCCCCAGAGAGTATTCCTTATGATCCAGCTGCTGTTTCTTTGTGCTTAATAACTCAGTGGACTTTAAATTCCTACAGTTACATTTGGACCTGTTTAAAATGCCAGTGTCCGCAGGCTCTTACAGTCTAACATACCTGAGAGGAACCACTGCTTTTCATTTGGTTTTGCACTAGACTTTAGCTACTTTTGCTAGGATTTCCTGTTCCTTGTACTGAAAGAAGCAATAAATAATTGATGTCTGGTGCCAGTCTCAGTGCCACTTAGGACTTTACAGTGCCATCATCACATCTCTCCCTCAGCTCTTTTCCAGACAGGAGAATCTTACTGTGTGATAATGCCTTGTGAAACAGTAACATGATGTTTTTCAGACCTATTACATGTTTGGGATTTTTTTTGAGGTGAGGAGGCCAAAACATCTTACGTTTTTGCTAAGGTGTAAAATGAGTTGTGTTGATGTTGTAGTGTATGCCCTTTTATTCTGTATGTCTCCCACAGGAATTCCCAACAATTAGTTTGTTCTTTCCACTTTTGGATACCTTTATTTTTGCTGCTACTGAGTACAAAGCTAATATCTTAATGGAAATATTTATCATAGCTGAAAAAATCCTCACAGTTAATTCTAAGCAGTTTAGGTCCCAGCTTGTTATGCTTAAAGGTAAGATTTTCACTTGTGTGCCCCTTCTATCTCTCTGAATTTCATCTGCCAGCCTCTGACTATTTGCTTACTCTTATAAAATTCTTTGCATTTGGTTTTTGTCTTTGCTGCCCTGAATAACCAAACACCATGAGGAAAATTAGTCATCTTACTGATCACTGTTCTCTGGGTTACTGAGGAAATGTCAGTCAGCACAAAGCCCAGTCACAGGTTCCAGCAAAACTCCACAGGGACCTTCTGTTGGTTTTAGGAGTCAACCATGTGTTTCTGCTATTTCCTCTCTAGTAACCAAATATTTGTGGATAAAAGCACCCATCCTCTTATGTATTGCTGCTTACTTTTCTTGTAAGCATTTGGAGAGGAGCCTTTCTGAAGGAATGGCTTGGGTAGCCCAAGCTGTCTGTCAGCTTGTTTGCCACTTTTATCCAGAGGGCTACTGATTCTTTTAAGCAACTAATTTAAATTAGAATTATCAAAAAGCTGTGATTTTAAAGAACCAAAAAAGTGATGTGCTCTATCACATCTGTTTTAAAAATGGTGTGTCTGAGGTTTACTGGTTTATAAAATTTTCTTAAAAACTGAGTTGTTTCATACTGAAACACTAAAAAGTGTTTTCACATTGGCTGTCCATGATGAAAGTGACCTTGCCTGGATTCCTTTTCTAGCAAAGTTTGGGAATTCCCAGGAGACTGGAGAAGGGCTAATCTATCTACTTGCCAAAAAAAAAGTGAAATGAGAGAATGAATGAAATATGTTTCATATTTTGATAGTGGTTTCTGAAAAAAAAAATTGCAAAATCCAAAGAATTATTTGGAAATTGTATTTTTAAAAATAATTAGCTATTTCTAAATATAGGGAAGGGAAATAAAAAAATATGCTAACACCCAATATGGATATGTCAAAAGTAATGTCAAAGTCTGATTTTTCTTGGATGACAGGAAAACATACCTTATGCATAATGGAATAACAGTAGCAACATATTGATGTTAATAAGACTTTGTCTCAAAAGATTTCCCTTTAGTCAGTTGGTGGGAAACATATGACAGGAGACTGTTACTATATATGGAGAACTATTTGATTGGAAGCCTATGTCAAAGTGTAATCATCAGTGATTTATGGTGAAATAGGAAAGATTTCCAGTAGGATCTGTAATGTGCTTGAGGCTTTCATCAGTGTCCTAAAGGATGGATATATGTTATGTATCCAAATAATGTCAAGATTGGAAAGGCTTAAAAACATCCTGGAAAGTAGGATTATAAATGACAATAAATCTGTCAAATAAATGAATTAGTTTGAAATAGTAGGATCTGTTTCAACAGGAAAATTGATAAAATTAAACCTTTTGGAAGCAGAAAGAGATCCATGAAGAAGTTTATGGACATTAACTTGGACATGCCTGTTTTTCTTTTGAAGGTTGTTATATTTCTGAAAGGGTAGGCTTTCAGCACCTGTACTTTGATATCACAGCCCACATTTAGTTGTCTTTTTTTCTTCATATTCTTTGTGATATTTTCCAACAGCATAACTGGAATTATCTTATATATATGTTGATATACATAGGGGCAGGAAATACTCTACATGTTTTTAACTACTTAAAGTGGTTCTTCATCTTGGAATCATCTATTTGCAGTGTCTCAAACAGAGATTTTGCTTTTTTTCTCCATGGTAGATAGTTATTCCCTCTAATCCTGTGTAATGTATAGAAGAATTGGTGTAGAAAGTTTCAGTGGAGAGCAGGAGGCCATGAGGCAGGAAGTGCTGGGAAGATAGAAGACATTATTCAGCAATATTCATTTCCAAGGTTGTTGCCTGTCTGTCAAGAGGGAAAACTAATTTATTGATTTGGATTAGCTGCTTCTAATACAATACATTAATGTTTATCAGTCGATATGCTGCTTTTATGGCATTGCAAAAACTGAATCACTGACATTTTTTAAAATGCATGTCAAGCTCAGTTGCAAAAATGAAGCCCCTTTTACCTACTTAAAAATCATCATTTAATACTGCATAATTAATACAAATGGACACTATGTGCAATGAACAGTGGCTCTTCTTCAGTTATGGCATGGTTATAGGTTGGTGGAAATAAATGGGGTAAGCATAATCCTTTTTTCCCTTACAGAAAACCAGGTAATTTTAATTGACTTAATGTGCTATTTGAAAACATATTACAAATTTTGATCTTTTGAAGTTTAGTTCCTATTCTAATACTGCAGGAATTTCCTTCTGACTAATGAGATGGAGAGAGGATAAAAAGGATAGTGAGCAGTTCCTCTGAGGCTTATAGTTTTGAATACAAAATTTTCTTGAAATAGTTTCTCAGAATAACTTTTGTCCATCTGTAGCAGTATGAATAACTCAGATGCTGCAATTAGCAGAATAGCAGTGATAAAATAATCAGTAGAGAAGGGATTGGGTATTCATGGATTCAGAACTGTGAGTAGCTACTCAATGTTATTTCACATGCTCTTCATTTTCACTTTGATTCATGACAAGTATCTGAAGAGAACAATAAACGAAAATACACTAACAAATATTCTGAAATGGTGTTTCCCTTCTCTGTACTAATTAAACTATATTCCTAATAAAACATTGATTAGGCTAAGGTATACATTATTTTTAAAAAAATCTTTTTTAGTTATTTTGTTTATGCCCTTTGAAAATCTTGTGGGTTCATTGTAGTGGAATATGCAGGGAGATGCCAACACTTGGGTATTTAGTCTGAGTTCATAGGTAGGTATTGCCTTCTTAAATGTGTCAAAGTATGTGCTTGATTACTGGTTGGAAAAGACCTTTCATTGTTTGGTAATACCTGATATGGTCAGAGGAGGATTTTTTGGGGTATAAAGACTTTGTAGCCTATCTTATTGTGTAAATGCATGAAGCAGCAGGGATTTTGAAGCTTATTGTGAATATTAATGAAGTACATGGTTACACAGCTCAAAGGTAGGAGCCTGAGGAGCAGAAATGTTATGCTTGTGGTTTACTATGCTACCTGAGTTTTCATATTAATAATCTTAAAAAAAAAATTGCTGTATTTTTACTAAATGAGTCTCTTCAAGAAAAAATACTTCCAGTGTCAAATTTTAATGTAATATTTACAACCAGTGAAAGCTTCTTAAGGTGTTTTAGGATAAACCACTAGGTTCATCACATCCATTCACCTTATTTTCTGTTTTTCACTGTACTGTTTGTTTCCTGCTCTCTTCAGCCTTTAAAAAAATATTTCTGTCTTGAGCTGCTTGCATACTTGTTGGTTTTAACTTTATTTTGCATGTTTCCACTGTTTTCTTCATTTAAACTCATGTACATTGATGGCAATTTAGGTAAGTGCAAAATATTTATTTTTTACTTTGTTTATTAAATGCGACAAAGTGCTTAAGCTTTTAACCACACAGAATAGATCAAATGGTCATTATCTGAATCGGAAAGTAGAATGAAATCAGTGGATTTTTTTATTATATTGAAAATAATGTCTGTGAAATGGGAAGAAGCCAAAACATCCCTCCTGCTGAGGAGGGATGGTGTGTAGTTGGTGAGGAACAGTGAATAAGCTGTGCCAGAAGGGTGTGTGTTGCATTTTGTTGTTACTGATGAGGAGGAAATGCTCCTGGCTCTGGTGGGGAGGAGAATTTGATAAGGAAGGGGCCATGATACTACAGATAACCAAGGAAATTTTGAGGTAGTAATAGCCAGCAAGTGCTTCAGGGTGAAAGAGGGAATGTAGTTACTTTCAACCTTTTTTTTTCCCCTCTGTCTCAAAAAGCTTGGTAAGTATTGAGCTAGAAAAAGAAATAATAGGAATGGCTCTGTAACTGTGCAAGTACTTGTTTAGTCTTGGCTGAAGCTTTTTTGTGCTATTCTGGTTTAGATGGTAGTCATATGTACATTAACAAGTAGAAATTAATAGTTTAAGCTGTATGAAAACTGTAGCATGTGTTAGTGGTAGATTGGAAAGAATAGTAATAATAAGTTACATCCTTTGGGGCATTTTTGAGGTATAAAGAGATCTGAAGAAAGTGATTTTTGATTTTGTTCTGTTGCCTCCAGTATTTCAAAAAGAGAAAAAGACTGTGAATTGTAGTCTTTAGAACACACTGTGTGTAGCTGTCAACTGAAAGAGTACAATTTTATTTAGAACAAAAGGTACTTTATTAGTCATGTTAGGAACTAAACATTATTGAATATTGCAAAATACCTACTTTAAATTCAGGATATAGGTTATTCTCAATTATCCAGTGTTGAAGTGCTAACATGAAATTTAGTTTGCATCTTGAAGTCTTAGAATGAGTGTCAAATAATGAGTGTCAGTGAGTGTTCTTAATAAAGAAGAATAAATGAGACCAGTAATACTTTGAGAAGGTGGATTGACTCTATAGCAGAAAGATCATTGTAATGAAAGGTGGTTGGAACTGTGTGAGGCTCTATGGCTTGAAACTGTGAAATCACCAGCTTTGAACATAGTCATGTCCTTAACTGATATTTGATGGTTCACCCCAAAACACTACAAAAGCTGCTGCTGTTTCTGTTGTGGATTTTTTTTGTCCTGTAATGGTGGTGATCATCTTAAAACTGAAGTATCACGTGAGGAGTTTTCTGAAAGGCTGTAAGTTTATTATTTATTTTTGAAGATATTTAATTTGAAGTTATTAATTTCATCCTGTTTGTTAAACTTCCCTTGCAACTTCAGATGGATACTGCATTCTCTGTTCCCTAATCTGATGCACTTTGTCTGTTGTTCAGCAGTGATGTGTTGCTGTGTGGGTAAAACCCTTTAATAGAAGCCAGGATTCTGACAGGGTCTCAGAAAAAATGTAGACCTAACAGAGTATTAGTTGGGACAAAACTACCTTTAAGTTACCCTTGCTTCATGCTTGTAGCCCTGGTTGAAGGTGTTCCTTCAGCACCTACTGCTAAGCTACACCTGCTGCTTTTTACCCCCTCCTATCTTAAATTAGGGTAGTCCAGCTTCAATTCTATCCTAGTAGGTACTTTATGCTGTCAGAATGACTTGAGGAAATTAGGAGAGAGGTAATTGTATATAAAACATTTTGAATTTTGTTAAGAATTGGGTGGTATTGGATGCATCACATTAATCGTAAATGGTTTCGTAATGCAGAAATTCGTTTGGAAAGCAAGTTTTACAAAACATAAATGAAGGCTGCGGGAGATGTTAATTAAACCTTTAATCTCATCAATAATACAGTTTTTCACAGGTATCATAGATAATACATCAGACATGGGTGAATTTCTTTCCTACTGATTGTGATGGAGCCAGTAGTTTATGGAGTACTTTTTTAAAGTATATTTTTATTTCTCTGTTAGGTTCTCTAAACTGGTTTCTTTCCTTGACGTCTTAGACTTATTCTGAAAAAAATGCTGGAAATAACTTTTCAGAATTTTCTACCATCTAAAGTGGAAGAGGGCAAAGGAAGGAAGTATTGAAAAAAGCATAATTTCTTTCTCATTTTACATTTTTAGTCTTTATTAGTAAAATTTCAGATGTTTTCCTTCCTTTTGATCCTTTCATCTTGTATTTTCTGGCAGTTGTCCCCAAATCATCTAAGAGGCTATTGACAATGCCATATTCAATTAGCCTGCAATATGGAACTCCTCCTCTGGGCTGTTTCTGAGGAACACAACCCCTTTAACTGTGCTGCTAAGCATTATATTTGTTTATTTGATATATGTATATAATTTAAACTTGCATGACACTTCCTAACCTTTCCCTTTTCTGTTATGCTCCTGAATTTGTAAGATTTCAGATTGTTGTCAGGACAATGCTGTGACGGTGGCTTTACCTGTTTGTCATTGGTTCAATTTTCTTCTGAGTTTTTGCATGTCTGAGAGTTATGCTTGGTTGGTTGATGTCATGCAGGGTCAGATTTAGACTGTTTGTCATTTGCTCTGTTGAAGGTGTCTGGTATTCCTGTCTATGGAACTGTGTATTATCTGGTGCTAGCAAGTCACTTGTTAAAGCTGTCAGCTGCAAGATAATATTTGTTACTTAAATTTATTGCTGGAATATCTGCTAGCTGAGTTGGTAAAGAAACTAGGATTCTGAAATCCTTGACATATTTTATAAAGGATAACTTTGGTTCAAGTTAGATTGCTTGTGGCAGGAGCAAATAAGTCTTTTGAATCTACTAATTTTAGAATATTTGGCCTGTGGGATGGGGGAAATATTTACTTTTTGAACTTTCTTAAGCATCTGCCACAGGATAGTTTACTGCTCTTACTCTTGGTTGTGGAAGATGATAAAAAAGCTAACAAAACATTTTAAAAGAAGGCAGTAGACTTTATGTGAAGTACTCTACCCCAAAGGAAAAGGAGTAAATGATGTGTTTGCCAAAAGGAAAATCCTGAGGCAAATCAATGTGAATGTCACTGTTAGGGACTCAGAGAATGCTGAGGTCTTGTAAGGTCTGTATTCGAATCTCATCTACAGTCTCATCCCATGGGGTCTCATCTCATGATGTTTCTGTAGGAGAAAAACAAAGGTCAGCAGAACCTACAGGAAAAGCATAACATGTTGTGGTGCAGCTTCAGAGGAGTAGGAAACCCTAAAACAAGACCTGCTTTTGAACTCACTCAAGTTTTCCATTTAATTGATTACAGCATTAATTGTATACTGTACAAGGCTGACTGCAAAAGCCTGCATTTAAATTGAGAGAATCTCAGAAAGAGGCAGGGAGCTGTGCTTTGAAAATTAGATATTTTCTGTATATTTTGATTTAAACCCTGTAAATGGGCATATAGCTTTTGCAATTTGTAGGTAGAAGGGCTGAAAGAATAGTCCCATTAGTGTGAACTTCTTCTTGTGTATGATATTAACTTCCAGGTACCTGGTTACTGGTAAAGCATAAAGGTCTTAATTAATTTAGTGAAGAAATTCCTGAATATTGTGGTATAATATTCCCTCTGGATACTCTAGAAGGTGAAGGTGAACTAGTGGGTTATATTTAGATCATGATACATCAAAGCATAAATAAAATGTTTCAATCCAAACTTGAAAAATGTCTGTTTGCAATCAACATGTCTGTAATAAAAGCCTGCTGTTCTGTTGATGTGTATATGTAACTATTCACATGTGTACAATAAAAATTATACATAGGTTGCAGTAATCAGATTTTTGCATTCAATGGTCACTGAATTTCTTGAGTGACAGAAACTAAGCTGTATCTTGAGGGAAATCAAAATTCCCAATTACCCTTTATTTGGAAGACAAAATTCTTTCCACATCATTCTGAAAATGTACCTTCTTGTCAGCACAGCTCTCTGGGCTATGGAATATGTGCTACCTATTGAAAAATTATTAAGGTTTATAGTGAGTTTGATGTTAACATGAATACATTTAGGTACATACTATATTGTCTTATCTGTCTTAATATATATTTTGAAAAATCCAAAATAAACCAACAACCTTTAATATTTCTGATATTTAATACTGTAATAAAATTACAATATACCACTGGAATGATACTACAATACTCCGTAAATCCAAAGTTTTTCCTAAAAAAATTGTTTTCAGAAGCATATTGGGTTGTAGTCTGGTGTAAGTTTTTCTAGCAAGAGAGATTTGGCATGATTTTTCATCACTGGTTGACAACCACTGCTTCCTACGTCACCCTCTGGTAGATAAAATTTATTTTAGTTTTATATTATTGTTATTTTAGTATATTTATTTTTAGAATATTTATTTTTCTATTTGTAACATACAACTTGTACATTCTTAGTTTGGTTGAAATACGGCAATGAATGAGCTGCATCTAGTACATTCCTTACACTTGAGAGATATTTTTGTCTTCAGATTCCCTGGTGCAGTAAAGGAAGGGAGGAGAGAGCTAAGGAGTAGAAAACACAGAAGTTGCTTAAGAGGCCAGACCAGGCATTCTTCATCCTCTTCAGGCAGCTCATCCCTAGAAGAGAGATGACTGTCAGACCAAGAATTTGAGCAATTAGATAAGGACATTTGTGATAGGCTTTTCCACCTGAATACACTGCACTGTCCTGGCTTCAGGACTGCAGCATTAACGAGGAGCGCCAGTCAGGCAAAGTCCAAGAAAAAATATTTATAAGTAACATTTTAGGGAAGAGATTTTTTTTCTTAAAGGCGTATATAGATGTAACAATAAAACATGAATTGAAAGTACCAGTGATTTTGTGTGAAATAGGGTGAGAGCATTATCCTTTTCAGGTCTTGTATAAAGCACTGCCTCACTGTGTGGAAAAGTGATGCATTGATGGCTAAACATAGAATCAAATATTGGAGGAAAGGTTATGCAAATTTACCAGAATCTTTAGGAATATATTTTTCATACTTGTTTCAACTAGAGGGTCTCCTTTTTTTCATGCCACAGCAGTCTCAGAAGAAAGTGGTAACTTGATCCAGTTGGAAACTGTACTTAAAACCAAATTTTGTTCCCAGGTTTTTCTAGGTGTTCATTTCCCAACTGTCCAGTTGAATTATTTCCAAATATGTGAGGTAGAATCTACTCTTTATTTGATATTCCAAATGCTTAATTCAAAGATAAGTTGGGGATAAAACATATTAAAAAATTATTGCTGTATTTATTAACTTAAATATTTTATGGCAAATGTTGTGACACAGTGTTACATTTTTAATATTTCATGTATTTTGACACATCTTAATTAAAACCCACTCAAAAAAGTAGAGAAGTAGTTTGGATATAGGAAGACACCTTTGCCTCACACCAAATTGGTCCCGACTTTAATTATTTTGGGCAGGTGCCGTTCCCCTTACCTTTCTCCCCATCAGTCTTCTTTCTCTGCATTTGCTGCATCTTTCTGCCAATTCTGGAGACTGGCCTTATTGTCCAGCTGGCTGGATTATTTCAGGGTAACTTTTTCAGTCCTCTTGTAGGTTTTAGATAATTGAAAATTTGTGAAACTGAGCATTGTGTTATATGCATTTTTAAAACAAGTCCCATTGTGTGTGAAATTTTTATGTTTATATTCTGAGGAAGGTTTACACTTAACAGCTCTCAGGGTATTCTTTCACCATTTGAACATCCATTAGGAGTGGGTTATTCAACTTGTAGAATTTTTAAAAAAGTGTTTCAATTATATTTCATTTATCTCAAGTTCTACTCTTTTTGAGTTGTGATTGTGTTTTAATAACCCAACCTGAAAGTTTGTGCTTTGACAAGTGTGTGTGGTTTAATGCCTTCTGACCTTTGCCAGCTCATTCTTTTTCTGAAGACCTTTGGATTTTAGCAGGAAGGGGCACAGAGCACTTGCAAAATCAATTTATTTCTGTGCCAACACGCAAGTGCTGGTGTTCTTCTGCTGTTTTTCCTAAGTTGTCAGTGTCATGTTTAGAGTACTTCAGGTGTTTTACACTTGCATAGCTGCTTCATGAAAATGTTGCATACTGATGATACTGTGACTGCAGTGAACAACACAATTTGCCATTGAATTACATTCTCTTTGGCAGGTCAGTAGTGCATTTTAGCTCTAATAAAGTGCTTGGTGTTTGCCCTGGACACTTTATTTTCAGATGTTCATAAATATATTATTTTAATTCTCTCTTTATATTATCTGAAGAGTTGGTTTTTTTTTCCTCCAGTGTCTTAAGATCAGTCTTTCCCTACTGCTGTGGAAATATGCAGTGAAGTTTTGGCTTTTTTTTCTAATCCTGGTTTAATAGTGTCTACAACAAAATTCAGCCTTTAAGACCTTTTTGTCATACTTCCTTTTCTAGAATAAAGTAATAATCTGTTTTTAATAATAATCGTAACAGATGAGGAATTCTAAAATGTGCAGAAACAAACAGTTTTTACTGCAAAAGCTATAGTAAATCTATTTTGCTATGAATTCCCTTTTGTTTTATTGATTAACTCATTTTTGTCAGATGGTAGAAAATTCAGGAAACCACATAATGAGGCTTGCTGCTGTTTTTTAATTCAGCTCGCAAAAGGCTACTGACAGGATTATGTGTGATTGAGAAGAGCGAGTCAATTTGCATATACTCCTTATTTATACCATTTACACACCTTACACATTCAGTATTATCCTTGTCTCCTCTGTTGTGCTATTCAGCTTTGACTATGCATTTTCTTTGACTCCTAAATTTAAAGTCTGCTGTATCTTGAGGCAGTAATTTTGTAGCACAGTGTGGCTACTCAACTCCTTTTCCCAAATTCAAAAGTAACTCTTTCCTCTTCATCAATGCTTTGAATCATGTGGTCATTAAAAGCAGTGCTCCCTTCTGCTTTACTGTGCAAGGAAGAACTGTAGCAGGCATCATCCACATTTGAGAGGATAAAAAGCTTAGATGTGAGGAGGCAGGAGAAAAGGCAGTGTTTCCTCTTCTCCAGGGTTTGTCTTTCCCTTTTGCCATATTGTCTGCTCATGATTAAGGACATGGAGTGAAGTGCTGTGCTGCAGGACCAGTAGTTTAACTGAAACAAGCTGTCCTTTGGGAACATGGATGTGGACACAATGGAAGAATTTGTAGATATTTCTAAACCTTTATAATGACCATTATAAAATGGTCATTATACTGCTCTCTTGACAGTTCAGGAAAGGGGAACATCCTGATAGTCTGCAACAAGTTATTCTGAGTGAATTTACTTTCTCTAATAAATGAATAAGGGAAAATAGATAATATCAGTTCAAGCTGTTGAACTTGCTGCTTATGGCATGAATTTCCAGATATACACTGATGATTCAAGTAGTCAATCAGACAATTTTTTTTGATGAAAAAACTTAAAATTTTCAGTTCATAAGCTGTTGATGAAAGAAAAACATTTGGTGCAAAATCTGGGGAGAGTAAATCAATAAAAAAGCAAGACCCTACCAACAGTCCAAAAGAGAACTGTGACATAAAATAACCATGGCTTGAAATGTTCTTTTCTTTAAAGCACTAAGAAGTGCAGTTATTCAAGATTAAAACCAGAATGATCAGATAAACTTTTCTATTATAAAATGATTCTGAAACTGTGAAACCGAATGCTTCAGCTGTGAAGCAAGAAAACCCAAAGAAAACTGGTAAAGTAGTTTCTTTTTCAGATTAAGAAGTGATTCTGTCTTTGGTTGTGAATTGCATTTCCTATGGATAGGAGAATAGGGAAGGTGAATATTCTCATGTCACCTGCAGAGGCAAGCAATGAAGTTCAATACCTTTGCAACTGTTAGATACCTAAAACCAGTGCAGACCATACAATTAAAGAAAACTTCGTAATTTAGAATGGTTAACTAATAGGTTGTTTTATAGTAATTTCCTTTTGCTTTTCTGTTCAATGTTTGCCAGAAGTTGATTAGTTTTGGACCAGTGTGTGTCACAACTCCTGCTACTCTGTAGGTAAAATATGGGATAAATTAGAACTTCAGGTTGTTTCAGAGAGGAGATTTCCTATAATAGCAAAAATAGTTGAAGCTTTATTTCAAATAAGATATTAATATTTTTTGCATTTCAAGAAATTACACTGAAATATTTACTAATCTTCTAGGAACACATGTAAAATAGCTGAAAAGAAAGGTAGGAATTTAGGAGAACCCAGCAGTAGCTTTGACAATTTGCATAGTAATGCTCAACAAATGTAGTAGCACTTTTCATAGTGTAGGGTATGGGAACTGTGCGCACCTCTGCACTTCACAATTCCATTTACCAGGCTGCCAGGTAAGAATCTGAAGGAAAACAGAACAAGTTGTGATAAATGCTATAAAGAATAAATATACACATGCACATTTGCTGTACTGGTATTTTCAATTCTGTCTGTGCACAGATACATTGTTAAACTTTACATTTTAAATTGATTCTTGTATATGAAGTAACTCTTCTGATCTGTCTCTGTTGTTGCGATGATACAGCTTTTCCTCTTAATGCCTTTCCATTTCCTGATTTTTTTTCTTGTGGATTCTTTTGCTTCAGCAGTGCACTCTTTTTATCTAACTATCCAGTATCTAAGTAATGAAATAAGTGAGTCTGAACACAGTCTCATAATTTTGGTAGTGCTATTCTCTTACAATTTCCTTTAAGCTGGGCAAAACCTGAATGACACAGCAAACCAAGAGGCCTTAGCAATGTTTCCTGTTAAAAGTGGACTTTTCAGTTCTTTGCACAGAATCTTTAAAACCATTTAGCTGTGCTGTACCAAGTATTTAAGGAACAAATGCTTTAGAAGTGTATGTATTTGAGAAGTAAAGTGTGGAGGTTTAATTTCAGAAACAAAAATACCTGTACATCAGCTAGAGAGTCCATGCTCTGTCATGCCTGGGCATCTGGAAATACTCACTGAATAAATATATTCTTTTTTTGGATTTAGCCTCTTGGATCTAGAGTAAAACTTGATATTCAGAAATCCTTTTGGCAAAGATTTCATAGCATCTAAGGACATGAATTTCATTCTTACATTGCTTTTGAATGTGGATCTCTGCCATCAATTAATTTGCCTTCGTCAATCACAAAAAAGTATTTTTATATTTTGGTGACTGAGGCTTTGATTTTTCTGGTATGAAATATCACATCAGCTTTCCATTAGCTCAGACTGGTTCTCACTATTTTATTTGCATGGTTTATTGCTGTGCTGTAGAGGATTTCATCATTAAGTGTTACCAAAACTGAACCCAAATCTGACCCTTAAGACCACTATAAATTTTACTAAATAAATATTCTCATGAATCTTTTGCTAATATTATCCTGTATTGAAATGTATCTCTTTATAGTCATTGATTACTAAAATATAAACTGGGAGGTTTCATATAAGTAGGATACAGTGATTATGCCTAAAGGGATACAGGAAATGCTTTCTTTTTGGTATATATGATTCCTTATTGTGAATTTGCCTTTTTTTTCCCCACTTTTAATTGATGATCTGGAATCTGCAGAGTAATATTCTAAGTTGAGACTAACTATGTTCTCTCTGTTTTGCTCTTGGTATACCTTGACTAACTTTGCAGGTGTACCTGAGCATAAATAGCTTTTCCCGTGATAATGGAATTATTATTAATAATAAAACACACAAATGTCTGGAATAGGTGCTGGCATCTAGCACGATGTGTATACAGTGCATTGGATGCCTTTTCACAGCCCTTGCAGCATCTCTGTGAGTTTTCAGGCTGAGCCCCTTAAGCTGAAACATGAATACGTTAAAGAGTGAGTGACATTATTTGCAATGAAGTGGACCAATGTAATAAGATATTCTTTCTGACACTTCTCAGAGTACCACAGAAGTATGGAAGCACTTTACAGAAGTCCATTTAATGAAATCCAGTTTTACATTGACTCTTAAGTGTCTGTAGTATTCTTTGCTTTCATTAGATGGTTGGCAGCCTTTGGCAATTCCAGCATCCTTCTTTGTGAGACTAAAAATATCTTGACAATACGAAAGTACTTGCAAGACTTGACTGCTGCTTCCATACAGGGAAACTAGCAATCTCAGGGTCTTGGGTTTTTTGTTTTTGTTTGGTTCCCCTCACCTTGTGTGGCATATCTCTTTATTCCATAAACTGCTATGAGATGGAAGAGCTTCTTTTATGATACTTCCAAGATTTTCAAATTTTGTGTAAGAATGCTTAGTAGTATTTTTAAAAGTTGCATATTTTTTCTGAGAACTTTGAATTAATGAACTAAAGCAAAATCTTAAGATTTAAAAATTATAATGCTTTAGTATTTTCTGGCTGTTAATATAACAGAAAAGCATTAGAGACTTTCTTTTTACTTCCTAACTGTGCATAAGCAATAGAGCTTTACACACAATAACAATAAACTAACATAACAAATTTAAAACAACAGGAGAAACAGAAATTGTCTGTATTTACATACAGTACATCCATCAATAGCATAACTGGAAAACATAGAACTTTTTTTAAAGCACAACCAGAATTTTATTTATAAAAACCTTCCAAACACTTGTGCGGAGAATAAAAAAGAGGAATTTCTTGGCCTGCTGCATGGCAGAGGCTGATATAGTAAAGTATTCAAACAAGTCTCATCTTTTTTTGGGGGGGAGGGATTTGGTTAATGTTTTGTCAGTGGAGCAATGGGATAATAAGGCATGAGAAGGGAGGAAAAATATAGCTGACATACAGAAACAGCCAGAACTGCTCTTTTGGCATTTGGTACAAACTCAGAAACACTTTCTTTAGGTCTTAGTGCTGTCTTAAGTGCCACATGTGCTGTCTGGGTTTTTTCCTGTGTTATCAGAATTTACCAAATCAGTAGTCCACTGAAATTGCTAAAATCATGTTGTGTTGACTCCTTCAGATGGATTAGGTGGGAAGCACTGCAGTTTGTGGGTGAAATTCTGGTTACAAGTGATGGTAGAACCACATCTCAGGACTAGAGCAGGGAGAGCCTGTGGAGGGCTTGTGCTGACAGAAAGAAATTTGATCCTAAATGCCCAGTTTGCTCCTTCAGAGAGATGCCAAGAAAGAATTATCTTGATTAATGCCAACCTCAGGTGTACTGAAGACCTAAGCAAACTCTAGGCTCGCCTCAGGGGACTATTAATTAGCACCAGCACACCTACTGTTCTGTCTTGAGAACTTAATCACTTTAACCCAGATGAGAACAGTGATTCATAAAAAAGAATTTAATGACTGTATTAGAAAAATGGTTGTGAATAAGAACATAAATTAATCCTTAGAGTAACTCCTGCTATAACATGAAATAGGGAATGTTTCTGCAAATTTAGCTTTACATCTCACATACTAATTTAACTTTCTTTTTACAAAATATTAATTCAGTTTTATTTATTTTTTGACATGTACAAAACTGACTTCTTCCATCACATTAGAGTAATACTAGAATGTTCATTTGAACATTTCACTAGGTGGAGAAAGAAGTGTGTATTTGATGGGTCAAATCCCTTGGTCTCAACTAGTTTCTCTTGGGTGAGGTTGTGTCTACTGCTAAGAAATTTTATCACCTGAACATTTGTCACGTGCCAGGTGACATTCATGCTGTGAAATTCTTTTGAGGTCTTGCAAAATCCCGTTCCAAAGTAAATCATAGGTTTTGAAAAAGTGATGCAGTACTCACTGTAAGCCTTACACTTCTGTATTTTCATGACTCTGAAGTAACTAGGAGGAAGAAAGTTGGTAATTAATTGTATTTTGTACATTAGTAATGACCTGTTTACTTGCTATTAAAATACTAAGAAAGTGTAACCTAGCTCTCCTTTTAGGAGTGAAAAATAAAATTTTCTGAATTTTTATCAGTAAAAATCCAAATATTTTTTGAGTTTTTGTTTCTAGATCTTTCTTCAAAAATTCTGCTGTACCCTTTCTACTGGGATCCTGGATCATCCTGTAGAAACAATTTCATAGGACTTTATATTTTCTGATTAGATATGTACAAACACATATTGATTCTTTATGTTTAAAGGACCTTCCATACAGCTAGAAAGCATATTGATATTCTTATGTTGATATGTGGGAATATAATAATATTTCAGTTTAGTGTCGTGCCAATGGCATATCTGGAAATCTTATTTTTGTCAACCATCCAATTCATAAAAGAATCTACTGAAAGCCATATGTTCTATTGAAATATGAAATATGATAGATGATCTCATGTCAGTGTTATCAGTTGGATCAATGGATGTCTAAAAACCCTTTTCCTCCTGAAAAATAATGCTGTATTTGCTCAACATGTGCCTGAAACACCTTTCTTGATGAGAATAATTTACTCTTAGTATTTTTAACATACAGATGCCATCTTTTTATTAAAGTGCAGTTATTTTCTGGTTATGCACAAAGAACAGGTAAGAAACAGTAGAGGCCCTCAGGTTAGAGCTGGAATAGTTTATTGATTTATGGTATTTACAGCAGAATGTAAAATGTCTAATAAGAGGAAACTATTCAGACTCTTTAATGGTGAAGTGGCTGGAGAGTTAAAAACTCTTTTAGCTTCTACTTCACCATTTGTGACCTACTTCATAGATTCATCTTTCCCTGTGACAAAATTGAAATGGAACCTTTTCAACTTCTGGTGCCAACTTTCGATGTGCCAAATCCAACTACCTCCAGTCTTTTGCTTTCCAGCAAAACTACCATCTGCTTCACAAAGAAATGGGGAGGCTTGAAGACCTGCAATTAAAATTAGCATTTCAGCAACAATGCTGTATTATTTTTATTGAATGTTTATTTATTTAACAAAGTGGCATTCAGGTTTGCCAATCAGTGTCCTATTGTGAAGTGTGACATAAAGCCCATAGGAATAGACAGCTGCCAAGAAGTATTTAGGTTTTCTTGGACAAACTGGAGGCAAATTGTGAACAAATTAAGATTTTTTTGGTTATATTTATTGCTGGATTTTTAATGCAATGCCAGCATCGTCAACTTCCAGTATCAGATTCACAAAAGATTGTTATTTTTTGGTTTCTCTCTGTATTTTCTGTATCTTCTCTTTTGAGACACAGGCCATTCTGTATGCATGCAGGTGTAAAAAATTCTCTCCATAATGTTGTGCTCAAGCTTCACTATTTGCCTATTTACTGCTCCCATCTCACCTCCACTGTTGTACTTTTATTGCCCCTTTCGGTGTCCAGTTTTTCTACAGATTACACGTTCTTTGCTGCCAGATTTATTATTTCTCAGAGAGCTTCAGTCTGACAGTCCACCCTAGAGATAATACCTCTTTTCATCCTCTATTTTCCCCCTTTGTGCCTTTTCCTGGCTCATGCCATGTTCCTGGTTTCAGTTCCTCACCATTCTTTTTTGTGTTTTCTCCCAGCTCTTGTCCTGCTTTTTGCCTCACAGATGTTTCCACATGGCTGTTGTGCCTGAGGTTGCCCATTCAGCTGGAGAATATGTCTTTGTACAGATTTGAATGAGTATTAGGGTTTGCATAGATGAGTTTTAACTATTGTTTCTGCTGGTGCCATCTCCTTTCCATTGCCCACCACTTCCTCTGTGAATTACAGTATAGGAGTGTTTGCAAAACCAAACTCCTGGAACTGAAAGAATGTAAAGTGTTTGATAATGAATGACTCCTGGTTTCTCTTGTCTTAGTTTTGGTTTTGCTATCTTTACATTTCACTGTCCATTTGTATGAGGAGGGAAGGAGGGAAGAATCTCATGTCTCTGGAGTGACAGTAGAGGTAGGCTGTGTTTCATATGCAGCTTAAAAATAATTTCTATGAGCCAACAGAAGTGTTTTACTGAATGTGGAGAGAAACAGCATGACAGCAGAAAGACAAAATATGAACCAGATGTACCATATGTTACTGTGTACTTGTTTGCTATAATAAAACCATGAGGCATGCAAGGTAAGTGTATCATAATAAAAAGTAAATTTGATTTCTTTTTGCAAGGGTTGGGGAAAGCCCCAACTTTATATTTGATTCATTCAGAGGAGCTACCTTTAGGTCTGAATGTAATGTTTACTGTATTATAATCAGTGACAATGGGATTTTTTTCCCCCTTTTTTCTGTGTGCATTTTGGCAGTAGGAAAGGCAAAAAATGGGCCTCAAATGCCCTCAAAAGCTGGTATAAATATTATTTTTGCAAGAGGGAACAGACTTCTAGGTGGAGAATGTATCAAATCTACATGAATCCCACACTAATATCTTCCCTAGGTATTGGGGAAATAATGGAGTTTAGATGGCCTATATGGCTTTTATGCACTGGAAAGTGGATAGATGTGCTCAGATTTCCCTGCTGTTTCTGGCAGCCATATTATTATACCATAGCAAAGGGTAGAAAATGGATGTGAATGCCACCTTTAAGGTTTGCATGTAGGAATTACCTGAATTACAGAGTATATTTATTTGTGAAGTATTTTGTCACCTCCTACCTGGAATTAAAAAAAAATAGAAAAAGTAGTGGTTTAGTACTTAAAGCAAACTGATTGACTAGTGAGAAATGAAGGCGCTATGGATTTCTGTGTATATTTTTGAGGTCTCTGTGTCTGAAAATAAGATAATCTTTTGTGAAGTCTTCAGGACATTTTCCACCTGTAAAAGAAAGGAAAGGTCTATAGTTTTCTCTTTACAGCCCCACAGATCCTAGAAAGCTCCACAGAAAAGAGACTTTGGTCTTGTATTATTCTATGGAGTTTAGCCCTTTGTGTTTTAGAAATTGCAAATGTATTGAAATAGCAGAATAGAAACATGTTAAATAATGTCATCAGCATAATGATTTTTCTTGTTCTATCTTAATTTTATGATCTGTGTCACAGTAATTTGTGAAACGCCCACATTACTTTCATGCATGAATAAAATAGCTTGTGCAGTATGTGCCTCCCAGTTTCATATATGCAAGATATTCCACTTCTGTAATTTTTACTGAAATAATATTGAAAGAGCTTCATTTAAGGTTAATATTGTAGCTGCAGGTGAATATCCCATTGTGCAAAGCAATCTTGAAGTTCCTTCAGTGCTTAGCTTGATGAAGAGAACTTCACTCTGAAATGAAATAGAAATAATCTTTGAAACACGTGCAAAGTACCTGTTAAAAAGGGCTTGTAGGACTGGTGCCACTATAACTCTATGAATTTCCTATATAATTTAGGTTAAATTCTGTGAAATCTTGTGTTTGAATAAGGGCACAAAACCTTATTCAGATGGGCAAAACTTCATACCCAGTTATGATCTGTGTTCTTCGTTTTGTTTTCAATACAGTTTTTCTTTGTAACTTGATTCTATGCTGAAAGCAATGGTTTACCTTTAGATTTTTGAACCTATGAAGTTCGCATTGTAGTATTATTGTAGGTGTTCTGTAGTACCTTTCAGTCAGAGATAATTTTTATAGAAAGCAAGTAAAAGGGAGCTCATCTCTTTTAAGAGCATTTACCAAAAAGTGGAGCTAAAGGTTCTGTATTGAATAGACTAAAATGCCATTTTTTGATATGTATGTTTTAATGGATAAAAATGAGGCCATTATGGAAAACCCCTTAGGAATTGCAAGAGGTCCTTCATTTGTTATCCAAGGATGTCTGAATTTTGATGTTCTTAAAAGCTTTTCATTATATGTGCTTTTTTATGCATGCTCACATTCTACTGTGTAGCTGCTGTGCTGATAGACACAATAAAACAGAACCCAAAAGTCCTCAACTTTATAATAATGGTTATAGTAATAATTTAATATAATAATGACTATAATAATAATTTCTTATATTGCATCTGGACCAATTTTTGAGAACAGCTGAGACTTCTGCTTTGATCCTTGATTTATTTTTTGGCCTCTTGTGCTTTTTGATCTGTATCGGGAGACTAAGTACTTCTGTAGCCAGGGATAAAACTTTGTGATGGCTTGTGTGCTGGTTCCTATTACCACCTAACAATGATTTGGGTCTATGCTTTCCCAGTTCATCAAACTGGTATTTCAGTTGTTTCAGATATTTAAAGTGCTGCTTTCTAGGTAAGCAACTGAGACCCATCATCTAGGAAGGTTTTGGGTGTTTTCCCCCCTTTTCTTTAATTTGTAAGACAGTCACTAAGTCATACAATTACAATATTTTCTATAAAAGTACAGCACTCAACTTATGTTTGAACTGCATTTAAACTCCACCTCTCCCTGTAAATTTAAAAGATGAATTACCTCTGTGGACCTGCTTTGTATTCCAAACCCCTCCCTTAATAAGAGCAGAGTGATCACAGTCATCAACAATGATATCATCAGTTATGAGCGATATCATATAGGCAAATACATCAGTCTGTTCCAGACATTCTTGCATCCTGGTTCTCTCAACCAGGAATCTGTCTCTAAATTGGGAAAAAGTGCCAGAAGGACACCTCCATCTGGAACCATGCCTACAGGGAACCTAAATTAATTGTTGGCAAACCTAGAGCAGATACTCTTGTTCACAGACAGGTTGTGGTAACTCACTTCATGAAAGCTGTTTGAACACTGAAAAATTTTGATCTCTCAACAGGAGCTGCTGCTATCAAATACAGATATAATATCAAAACTGCCTCGTAAATTCATTACTGGATATTTTAGGAGACAATGCATTTGTGTTTAGTAAAGGCAATGTTTTATTAGGGAAAACTAAAGTGTTGAGGTGTACCATCTGATCAGGACTATTCTGACCTTTATAGACAAAGCTTCCTTTAAGTGGGTGCTATTTACTCTGGAAAGCACTCAGAATCCAAGGCACCAGATATAAAGTACCAGAAGTGGTTCCATTTTATCATATAAGTTTGAATTAAGAAAATACAATCAAGTTCAGGGGGATGAGGACTGTCAAAAAGGTTGTAAAGTTTAAAATCAAAAGTCTAAAAGTGCTTCCTTTTCTCGTAACTTTTAAGTAAGCACATTTTGACGTTTCTTTTGTGTGTCACGAAAATTTTGATTTTACTGCTTTCCAGAGTAAGAGCCAGGAAAAACCATCAGTGTGCTGAAAAGTCTAATCAGCTGAAGCTACTGCAAATACTTGCATTATTTCTGCTGAAATGAAATTTGAATTCTGGCTGGTGGAAGTATGCTACATTTGGGTATTCTTTATAACTGGCTACAGTGCATAAATTTATTTATTGAATGGTTTTATCAGATTCTTGCATTGAATAGGCTTCAGGACAGAAAAATGTATCTGTTCATCAGTAATAACAGCCTTCTGGTACTTTGTCTCATACAATTGAATTTAATACAATAAAAACTGCAAGCATACTTTCTTTTGTAGGTAGGTGTGTAGTTATCAGTCTTTGGCCATTGGGATAACTTTCAGCACAGTTTCATTTTGAAGAAACTTTGAAAAGAGGATTTAGTACAGAATAATATACAAATGAAATTGCACAATAAATCTGAGTAGAGATGCTTGATTATTAGGATTTATTCTGAAATTCTTAGACTTACACATTTAGTTAAAGAGAGATCTTACACTAGTGTCTTGTCAGGCTACCCAAGTAAGAAATTATTGAACTCTTTGCCCTGAACTTACAAAAACTCCGGAATTTCCATTCTAGATATTATTAGGGAAAAAGGTGATAAAAATTCTACAGAACAAAATAATAATGTAAAATCTATTTGATTACAAAGGCAATTAAATGTTTAATTTCCTTTGTTTTCTGGAGTGCCTGGAGCCATATTCTCTTCTATTTAGTGATAGTTAAAAATAAATGATCCAGCTGGCTGAAAGCTTTTACTTGGCAGGTAAACAGTATTACTCTCCAAGGAGGTCAGGATAATTTGCATTTCATCATTCCTGGAATTTGTTTCTGTGGTCCAGCTTGATTAAGCCTCCTGTGGCACTGGAAGAAAAGGAAGCACACTTCTTAAAGCAAGAAAATTGCTATGTATTAAATTGAGATTTAGGACAATACAAATTTAGTTTCTTTTTGCTCCCTTTCTAATACTACATTTACTAAACACAATACAGAGTAATCACAGAGCAGTTACTTAGAAATATGCATTGATTATTTAATTATTTAATTGGCAATTATCTTTCTTGTGGTTTCAGCCCAGCTGGCGCCTGAGCCCCACACACCCACTCCCCTGGGAGAGCATTGGAAGGGTGAAAGTAAGATATAAATAAAAAAGAAATAAAGAGGAGAAATACCGAAAGAAGTAAAGTAGTTTAAACTCATAGACAGGAAAGCATCATGAGCTTGATGGGCTCCTCCAAACACTTACCCTTGAGGGTTATTTTTCCTTCTCTTAGAAACTGAAAAGAACCAGCAGAGCCCTACAGTGATTACAGCATCTCCTATTACCCCTTCCAGAGGAATTTTTTGACCAGTGGATTATGTGGGTGTCCCACTCCATCTTTGTCTGAGAAATACCTGAGGGACCGCACGCCCATGCAAGTGCAAATAATCAGCACAGATTACACTGTAACATGCTGGCAGCTTCTGTGATGTGGTGAACTGAGAGATGGAAAGGAATAGAGTAATCCCAATACATGTTTACATTTTACTGCAACTAACAAGCTTTTTATATATAAATGTGCATGCAAGGAAATTATGTAGGGTTTGGAATGGACAGACAACCTTTGTCTTTTAAAGTAATCAATAATTAAAAATGCGCTTGAGATTTTTTAGATTTTGCTTTGTCAATAAATATTTGTCATGATGAACGGAGGAAAATGGAATGGTTATTCACATTATCATATCCAGATACCTAATTCTTATTGAATATGGATAACACTCAGGGTTTCTACAGGCTGTGTGCATCAAAGAAAAAAAAATCCTCTAATCCTCTCTAAAAAGTATAATGTTTTACTAAGGTTTTTGTCCACAGAAATGGCGGTGTGCTATTTTAAGGTACACTTTTCTATAAAGGCTTTTTTGCTCCAAGTTTCACAGTACAAGTGTCCTAGACAAGTGTCTTTTTCTTAATAGATAAAATTCAATATCTAGGACTGAACTTGTGTTTCCAATACAACCATTACAGAGAAGATCAAAGTAACAGATGAATCATGGAGATTATCAAGGTTATTTCAGTAAAAGACAGTTGAGAGAGGTAAAAAACCTGCAGTGAATACCTTTGACACAGCTTGAATAGACTGAATGTGCTGGGTTTTTGTTAGAAGTGATAGGAAGTGGTTCATTATTCAACTGAATTTTGAATTAGGAGTAAAGTTATAATAAATAAAAAGTATGAAATAGGCCTTTGAGCTAAGGCTCTTTGGTTCACTGTTGCGAACATCAATGAGGTCAGTATGTTGTGTTTGTGAGTACAATTGCAGTTTTAATGCTGTAGTCTTTCTTCTCATCTTGGTTTTGTTAAAATTTTTTTTTTAATAGAATAAAGTAAGTGATAATACAGAGGAATTGAAACCAGAAGAGAAGGGAAAGAGTTCTAGAATTCATATCCTGTGTTGTTTGAGATAATGGTTTAAGGCTTGACAAAAGGAGTGTTCCATTGACCACCTGTTTGCTTCTCTCATCATGTAACATCTCTGTCTGAGATAGAAAAAAATATCATAGGAAAAAAATAATGCATGTAAATGCAGTTTTTTTACTGCCACCATTCTGGTAAGTGTTCTTGTTAGATATAAAAGGTCATGTAATGCCTTTGAAGTTCCATTTTATTCTCATTTCTAGGATTTCTAATCTCTTTCCTGAACTCCATGATCACACTTTTTGATGTCTAGTCCTCCTCCGTGTCTTTGAGCACAGTCTGGCTGTTATGTTTTTTGTACCTCTACCTCATTGGTGACAGTCCCATACCACTGAGTGTGGTATCATTCCTTGGAGAAAAGGCTTTAATTATTTTTTTCTTGTGTAGAAATAACTTTTAATAAATGTGCCTGGTGTGGCTTCCTCTTGTTGTTAACAACTCTATCTTCCTCCTGTGGAGTGAATTTGAGCAAATTATCCTGTGATCATCAATCCACTTATTTCACCAGCAAGTTGATCTACAGGCTGCAAGTAAGAATGGCTGCTCTGGAGCACTAAAGAAGAGTATTGTGTTTAATGCCAATTTCCCTGTGCATTTCTAATAAAATGATTGGAGTAATTGGAGTGATGCTAATATCTAATTAATGGACTCTTCTGTTTCACATATTTCAAACATAGGGTTATACACAAGCTTGGCTTCTTGGGCTAATAGATTTCTGACTGTAAAGATGTTAGATAATACTTAGAGAATAAAACCTGCTTTCTCCCCTTCTTCAGTTGAAAAAATGAATGCAGTTTTCTTCATAAGTATAGTATTACATTTAATGGTTTAAGATGCAGGCTTCTAAATTCATTTATAATAGCTGATATGAGTTCTCATTTATGGTGGGTTGTATCCTCTATAGGAACTTTCTTTGCATGGGGCTTTCTTGTCTGCTGAGTAGTGTACAGGTTTGATCCAGAGAATTCTGGGGCAGATTTTGCACCTCTAGGAGCATCTTGCATTACTGTTTACCTCAGAGGTGATGCAAGTGCATTTGCTTCTTTATAGGTTGAGTGAGAAGGCAAACTGGAAATTATGGGAGCTGTAGCATGTGAAATAACAGAGAACAATTCCCCTGCAATTATTCCTTTGCTGCTACAAATGATCTCATCTATACAGCATTAGAGTATTTCAGAGCAGGATCTCTTCCAATTTGTAGTCTTTAAGTGGCCCTGAATTAGAGAACAATAGTTCAATATTTTATTACCTCTGGAAGCAGTCCAGTTGTTTGAAATATCATCAATATTAATTTTTCTGTGTAATTAGTGTGGACAAAACTGTTCAAAAAAGTGGAATATGCTATTCCTGTTACTAGGAGTGTAGTGTGAGAATATCACCTTGTAGAGTGGTGATTCTCTTGTTTGTTACAGGAAGAATCGCAGATGGAGGGATTAGAATCAGCTCTTTTGGATTTGATGCAGGAGTACTAAGGACTGATGACAGCAATATCTGGGCTGAGAGAAGGTACTATGAAGAGTAGTTTGAAATGTGGGAAAACAAAGTAACAATTATAAAGATCATATTGCTTGTCACACTCATCCTTCAGTGGTAGTGCTCTCATTGCCACACAGGTTCTTGGGTTTGGAGGGGGAGCACTTGTATTTTCCAACAGCTTTGCTCATAAGATCAACAAATAGTGGCCATGATGCTTTGTTTCCCTTAACCCTTATATACAAACGTTTATCCAATAACCTTTACACAGAAATTTATTTATGTTTGATTATCTTAATTTTTTATTATGGTCTTCAGTTTATCAGATTATTATTAAAATAACTTGTGCTGTAAAAAGTGTGCTTTTTGCTAGAACTCTCCTAAAATTCTAGGATGGAATCTGAATGGTGTCCACCACTAGAATAATTTATCTTACAATAATTAGATGATATAAGAACATGAACGAAGTGCAGTGTACTGTGAAATGTGGGGTTGTGTTTCGTGTCAGGTAAAAGACAGTGGCCTTTGTAGCTGTAATTGTGAAATGTGTGGAACAAGGCCATAAGACAGTTATTAAAAAAATAGGTTTTAATAAACAAGTAAACAAAAAGGGAAGCTTGAAAAAGGCTTTTAGATAAATACTTTGCTTGCTTATAAGTGAATAGTGTGAGTTTTAGAGTTTTCACAATATAAGTTTTAAGTTTTCTTTAACATGTAGGATAAAAGAATACTGAATTATTATTATTTGCTTTGAAAATAAAATTATTATAAGCTTTAAGCTTATAATTTGTAACAAGATGTTTTAAACTATAGCTTAGAATATATAAAAGGAGTTTTAATTATCTAAATAAAAGAAGGAAATGAGCTTATCCCCAGCTAAAATTGAAGATCCTGGTAAAGAAAACTAGACAATCCTGAGAAGGGAAGCTAGACATCACCTCCACTGATTTGCCATCCTAAAGAGGAAAGCTGGACATCACCTCCACTGATTTGCCATCCTAAAGAAGAAAGCTGAACATCACCTTCAAAGATTTATGATCCCAGAAAGGAAAGCTGTACCTCACCGTCATGGATGCGTAATCCTGAAAAAGGATTCACCATCACATCACCATCACTGATGTATGCTTCTAAAAAAGGGAAGCTGGACATCATCATCAATAATTTATAACCTGAAGGTATAGAAATTAGATGTCACCAATAGGAACTGATTACAATGGAGTATAGAAATTGGGCTTCACAAATAGAAACTAGAAGGAAACCATAAAAACCTGCTGAGAAATGCTTCTGAAAATGTTCAATAAATACCTGCAAAAATTTGTAGTCGGTGTGCAGTTGGAGGGAAACCCCCACTGTGCCCAGCAGGGTGCTTTGATCACATTTTGCCATTGGAAATAATGAATTAATAAATTGATTGTTGCTTGATATATTGGCTGAGTCAAGCTTTTCATTCTTTACATACTGAGCCTAGGTAGTCTGGTTTCTAAGCGATTAACTGCAGCAATGTGTGTTAAGAGCTTGCTACTTAATTTTAAATCTTTCATGAAAGGATACAAATTATAATCAGTGTTGCGAAACAAAACTGAGAAAACGCTGAAATGTTTTCCTTGACAAACACCTCTAGGAACAACTGTCTCACTAAATAATGGTTGTCAGTGCAGTCTTAGAGCACCTGTATAGGAGAAACAGCAAAACTTGTGACTCTTGCAAAACTACAAAGTAAGCATAATGAAGGATCGTGGTGTTTTCTAAGTCAAATATTAAGATGCACCTGAGCATGAATCGAAAAGTAGAAAGATATAACATTATATAACTTTTTACAAAAAAAAGAGCACATATGTTTTTTTCAATTATTGACAGAAACTGACATTAGCTGAGCAGGATGCATGGAGTGTTCTGGATGACAACAGGAGTATTGATTCTGTACTCTCACTTCCTTTTATACAGAATAGATCAAATCCTCTCTGGTCATACAGTGCAAAAACTGGGGATTAAGGGAGGATATGTTGAACGGGATATTCATTCTGATCACTAATCTGTACTTAAATTGCAATGACTTTACATTACACAGCCAACAGATATGTAAGTATGTGATGTGCAGAAAAAAACCCGTGGCAGTTACAGTTAAATAAACATTTTGTACTTCAAGGTGGCTCTAAAATCCCTTGCCCTTGGATCTTGTGGTGTCTTTTTCTGAATGTGGGGTGATTGAGAGAAAATCAATAGTAGTGGTGTACTTGTGGAATTTAGCACTTTTTTGTGTGAGTGTAATGCTTGGAGCACAGAGCAGATCCTCAAATTGCTTTATTTGTTCTTACCTTAATAATTGTTTTCTTTTGTGTTTAGTTGAAAAGTAGTTGCAGAGATTTAATAACTCCTTTCTTTCTTAATACCTGTAAAAATTGAATATTCTTACAGCATGCTTACTTAAAGCAGTGTGAAAAATGAGGAAAAAACCAATAGATTGTTGAGGAAAAGCTGATAGTGCTAACAACTTTAAATTCAGCACTGTGGAATGCATTTGGCCTGAAATGACCCCAGTACTTGTTTGTTTAATTGAAGTTGGCAACAAAGGGCCCCCTGAAGGCTTCTGGACACTTAAGGAGTTTGATCACCACTAAATATTAGCCCAGCATATGGGTACACTACTATTTAAGTAATTAAGATTATGCAGTGTACTTGGGGAAAAATGCTCCACTACCATGCAAGGAAAGGGTGAGGGATAAAAAAATCAAGTATTTTAAAATGGAGTATTTACTGCGTATTGTTGCTCCCCTGAAAAGTAATTGTGGATTTGTATCTTAGCTGAGAAATTTCTCACTGTTTGTGGATCAGTTTCAAAATTATGCCATTATTTTGATACATATTTCTCCAAAAAAATATACAAGGGGCTTTATGATCATGTTTAAAGAATGTAAGGTAGTAGTACTTAAAACTTGAAATCTGAAATACTTAAATGCTCAATTAAAAGTCAAGTATTTTAAGTATTTTGTGCAGTATCAATTGTTAAAGGGTGTTTAGGAAGGATCTACAGGTTTAACTCTGCGCTTTGTAGCTGGACTATATCTGTCGGGGCTGTTCAGGCCTGCAGGCTGTCCCCCATTCAAAGATGCAGCTGCACATGGTTGCATCTGACTGTTGGTGCTTGCAGCACACAGAGGGCTTGGGTTCAGCACTGCCCGACCCGTGGGGTGTCACCAGGGCAGGGAAATCACTTCTACATCAGAAATACTTGCTTCTTTATCAGATCTTGGAAGAAAGAGCCATGGTTAACTTGGTCTCTTGTGAAGTGCTGACTGTAAGTCAATGTATACATTGAACTTGTGTGTGTATATATGTACACACACATGTGGTATATGTGTTTGTGTGTCTCCCCACTGCAGCTGTTGAATTATGAGGGGGAAATTACGATCTCCTCTAAAATACCTAATTTAGGCTGTTAATTTTACTCTTCTATCCTGTGATTTCTAATCCATAGATAGTCTTATTTATTTATGTTACGTAGATGGCCATAGTCTATTTATTTGTTACGTAGGTGGCCGTAGTCTGCTTATTTATGTTATATACGTTGCCATAGTCTATTTATTTGTGTTATGTACGTTATGTTATATACGTGGCCATAGTCTATTCATTTATGTGCGCGGCGATAGCCTATTTATTTATGTTACGTACGTGGCCGTAGTTTTTGCCTTCGCGTTTTTGAGCTCCGTGAGGATTTCTGGCGGCTGGGGATTTAGTGCCACCTTGTGGGAACACTCCACAGCTGCAGATTTTTCATGGCGATGTCCTAGGTTCCTTTAGGCCGTGAGGAGACTCCTACGAAATCTGACAAGAATAAATTCAGAGGTAACAGAGTTCACTGCGAAACCAAAGCTCCCAACTTGTGAAAGTGTGTATTTGTTATCTGCAGGGATCTTTTTGAGCCCAAATGACTTCTTTTTCCTGCATATCTGCATTTCTTCAGTAAACCAGGATGAACTGTCTTTCCAGATTGTCATCTTGCTTTGTGATGCATCATTTGTCACTGTTGGATCTAACTGAACAGGGTTTTGAGTGGAGACACTGAAATCCCTATGTTGGTTTTTTAAAAAATTTTCCTCTTGCTGTATCAGAATACATAGTTCTAAAGCTCCTTTTCAGATTGTTTCAATGGGAAATGATTATGTATTATGGTTAATCAACTCACAGTACTATTCCTAGGAGTGAAAAGGAATTGAAAGCTGAAGAGTGCTCTTTTATGTATTTTGCTGATTAAAATAGATTATAATACATTAAAATAGATTAAAATATTTTGCTGAATAAAATAAAAAAGGAGAGGTTGAAATTGGAACTTGTATTTCTGGCTTACTAAAAGCTGTGCTTGAAATTGTCACGTGAATAACTTATATTCATATGATTTTTCTAGTGGCTGCATTTAAAAAAATATAGTTAGAAAGTTACAAAATGGAAAGGTGGCAAGGGTAAGAAGGTCAGCACAAATGTTGAGAGATCCTATTCCCATAGCTTTTAGTAATGCTCTGCATTTGTTTCTTCTGTCAATGGAGATTTCCTGTATAGAATCTTCAAGCCCCCAGTTCACATGTAAATTAAAGATCAAGTTTTGCAATACAATGCTGAGGTTTTGTCTGGTCTTCTAACTTCCCTCTTTTGTGTCTTTCAATATAGTGTAAAATAATCACCAAAGTCTCCACTGGAGAGACTGGCAGGCTCTCTCAGTCTTTTGGAGTTCCCTGTATTGCTTCTTAGATATGATATATAAAATCTTAACTTTTGTATCGAGTATTAAAGTCCTCTGAGAAAGAAGCACATACTGCATATTATGTGAATAGCTGCTTTCATGTTTTTAACATCATTCAGTGTTTTGGGGCTTGCTATTTACTGACAGTAGCAACATTTCTGTTCTGATCGGTTATGACTTTGTAACTGGAAACACTATTTGGACACCTCTGTAGTTTTTCTTTATCTACATTTCTGTTTGGTAGCTTCAGCAGAACCTGCACTTTGTCCACAGAAAACCCCTTGCTCAGATTTTATTTTTTTAATGAAGGAAGTGGGATGTTTCATTAGAGGCAGACTACAAAAATTGAAAATAGAGCCCAGTTCACTTTTTTTTTTTTTAATCTGGGAAAAGGATTCATTTTTTTTTCAAGGTAATAGTGAGTTCTCTTCCAGAAGCAGAAACTCTATAGCAAAAGTTCAAGCAGATAAAGGGAGGGTCTGAAGATCAAATACCACAAGTTTTCAGTGTTTGAAATGTGACCTTGTTTGCTCTCAGTTCACTCCTTTTGTAAGCAATTTCTTGATTTGGTGCCTGAAAAAAATTCCTTGAATGTGCTCCAACCTCAGTTTTTGAGAAATAAGAAAGTAGTAGGCCTGTTTACCATCCAAGATTTTTGCTATGCTATTATTTTGACTGAATCAGCAGGCTGCAGGCTGCACAACATATTCTACTGTCCAAAAAGAAAGAGGGAGTACTTGCCAAGTATTTTTTTGCTTATCAGTATTTTTTTTTTGAAGCTGGCAATCAGAAACAATAAATTCTCAACTTTTTGTTCTTCATTAACTGCAACTTGCATTATGGTTCACACTTAACTGGTGTTACAGAAGATAATCCCATGGATATGGAAGTAAGAAGGCAAATATTCAGAGGTTTTTGAACAGATGCGTTTCAGTCATTCATGACCATGGAAGCAGGAATACAGCTCAGTTCCCTATGACAAATGCAGACCTTAGTTCACATGCAATCCTGCTTTTAAATGAAATACTCCCATTATGTTCATTTTCATTTCTTGTTGCACTGTGATCATTGCTGAACCTAATTTCTCCTCAGGCCTCAAACCAGCAGTGTGAAATGCTGATCGTATGGCGTTCTAATACTGTTTAAAAAACCCCCTAAATAATTCTGTAGCCCCTAGAGTTTTTTGAGAGAGAAAACTGCACTCCAATACATCAGTAATCTGTTCTGGAATCTGACAGGATAGTGCCCAGTCTGTTGCTGGTCCACTGGGGACATACATGATTTCACTTTCAGGAGAGCTCTGTATTTTTTTCTTTTAAAACCCCTAAAATATCCCCACAAAACAAAAACATGCTCTTCGCTTCTCCCAACATTTGATTAATCAACTTCCATGTTGATAACAAATATGTAACCAATTTTATGGAATAAAAATGAACTAAAAACCTGTACTTTGATACACTGAGACAAATAATGTTTAAATAGTTTTTTGGTTATTTTAATTACCTGTTTGCTGACTTAATCTGGATATTGAATACATAATACATAATTCAACAGGGCATTGAATGCATAATACCCCACTAATTATAACAGAAGAAGAATATAATGCTATTTGATAAAAAGCTTGATGTTGAACATTTTGGTACTGTGAAACAAATCTGCTTTGTGGAAACTTGAACTTAGAGATCAGGGAGAA
>VYXD01013309.1:0-63853 GCA_013397195.1 Hylia prasina | reverse complement strand
TTTTTTTTTTTTTTTGTTTGGAAGTAAAACAGAAACAAAATTTCAGTCTGTACTAAATACACAGTACAATGTTTTGTTAATGAACAACACCTGTTCAGTTTTAAGATTTTTTTTTCCACAATGTTTTGAGACCTTTGTGTATGTCTGCAAATATCTTGTCTAAACAGAACATATTGAAAACCCTTGATAAAGTATTGTTACCTTCTGAAAGCTTGTGATTATTACTTTAGGGGTATATGTATTGTGTTGAATCATTCTTCATAGGAAAGCTTTAACAGCAGAAAAGGCAATCTCAAAAACAAAGTCTTCCAGAAAGTACCAGACAGTGCATCAGCAGAAGTGAAAACTTACTGTTCCCTCTAGATAAAAGGCTGAGGAGATAACTGGAAGTCTATTTCATGAGAAACAGAGAGCTAGGAATGACGTGCTCTTGTGCTTTTTGTTTTTCTTTTAATCTTGTATCTGTTTGTTACCAGTGGGGCTTGTGGGTGGGGGATCGATGGGGGAGTGGAATATTCTTTATTGTTTGGACAAGGCTTTGAGTGTGATGATGGAAAACTCAGATGATATTTCTGTTCAGTGATTGCAGTTACTCCTGGGATTAGCTGTAGGACAGGGATTCTGCTCATCTTTGGTAAACAATGGGCAGTCAGAATACAAATCATAAGTATTGATTATGGAGAGCCAAGGCCATGAGGGAAATTTTGTATGGGGAGGGTAAAGGTTTATCATCCCAAATGGTTTAAAAGCTTCCTTGGGGAACCTTAAGTGCTTCAGACCTGAAAAAAGGAGAAACTTTTTATACAGGCAATAAGAGAGTATCAGAGGAGCTGGAGTTCATGAGGGGATGGAGGATTTCACACAGTATAAATTTACTTTATCTGTTAAGAATAGTTTTAAAATGTGAATGCCTAAGATTTATCTTTGAGTATCCAGGGCTTCTAAACTGTGCATTATTCTTAGCTGGGTAGTTAAAGTTGCAGATGGAACTGTTGGGAAAAAATAACCATCTGCTTTTCTTAAACTGACATCGATTTCCAGGCCTTGTTAAAAAGCATTTTGTGTTTTCCTCCTGTAAGTTGTAAGAAATAATCTGCAAGCAGATTCTTCCACATGTATTCATATTGGTTGAAATATTTGTTACTGATGACTTTCCAGTCAACTAATATACTATTTAGTGACTCTGGCACTACTAGCAGTATTTCTTCAAAGGGAAGAGGTGAAAAAAAGGAGGCCAGTCTTGTCATAGCAGCATCATTGGACTGCTTAAAAGTTGTCATGGTAAGGATCACCTAAATACAAACCCCTGAATTTTGCTATGATACTGATGACAAAGGTTTTAATAAACCTCCTCTTTTTAATAACTAAAGAACTTGATTTTTTTCCCCCCAACATGTAGCTTTGCAGGTTATTCCTCTCAAGTCTGTTTGACTTCTTACATTTCTAGAAGTCCATTCCTTTTGACCGTCTGGTTCTTGTGATTACAGGCTAGAAGATTTGGCTCATCAACATCTCTCAGCCCACAGCAAACAAGGGAATTAGGAAAGAAATATATTTACAGTTTCTTCCATAAGAAATAGGTGCAAAACTGCTCTGGAATTTGCAGTACTAAGACTTTTTAGCCTGTATGGGCATGCATTTTTGTACAGTGACCTCAAGTCTTTAGGCAATACTTGTTTGTTTGCCAAAATACTTGTGTGAGATGACCGAGAGAAGCTGACTGAATAGTAGGGAAGTCTGATACTTCAGATTAAATATGTCGTTATTAAGAAATGGAGATTTAAATATATATGACCAGATTTCTTATTTAACTTGCAAAGCACAGGATGAGGGGCAAGCTTAGGGGAATGATAGAGCAGCTTGGTGGGTACTTGATTAGTAACAGAGGAGGAAGGGTTTGAACAAGAAGCTGATGGAGGGGTTGTTCCTTATTACAATGTTTGTCTTCTGGAGCAATTGTACTGAAGCCCTGCTGGCCACGAAGTGGCAGGGTATGGCCTGCTCATGGGACATGGAGAGCAAATCTTGTGTTTTCCTTTGCTTCTGTGCATGGCCTTTGCTTTTGTTTTAAACTGCCTTTACCTTGAGCCATGAGGTTTATTTCATCTTATTCCTGTCCCACCACCAGTCCTGCTGAGGGAGTGATAGGGTGGTTTGGTGGAGTCCTGGCCTCCAGCCAAGGTCAGCCCACCACATTTGTGTTAAGAAATGCAAATTTAAGTGTCTGTGACAAGAATCCTTATTAAACTTGCAAAGCATGGTTGTGAGGGCAAGCTTTATAAAATTTGACAAGACACTAAATTTAAAGGCATAAAGAAAGAAAAAGTAAGGAAAGTCAGACAAGAATTCTCCCTTTTCAAATATGTGGTTATATCAGCAGTGTTATGTAAAGGCTCTCTCATATCTCATGCTCAGAATTTTAAATGCTGAAGATGTGTGTGGTCAGAATCTCTTGTGATTCCTCACAAATTAGACCTGTTTTCTCCTACCAACTCTTTCTGTCAGTCCTGTCTTACTCAGGTAAAATTCTAGTCAACTGATTTTCAGTGCTGTGTTTTGGATACCAGATTCATGAATAGGCAGATGAGGAAATGCACGAGAGAATCCATTTCTTAATTTATGGTAACAAAGAAAATATCTCCAATTCCCTTTCTTTTTTTCTTTACAGAAGAAAATTAGGATTTGCATGTTTTTCTTTAACAATACTTAGTTACAAATATTTGCAAGTCTAATGCTCATAACTTGTTTCAGTAGCACAACTAAATTTAACATACAAATTGATTTAGGTGCAGTTCATCAGAAAGCTTTAAGTAGTCTGTTTCCTTTTCATGATAGAGCCTCATACGGTGAAGAATCAAAATGGAACAGTGATAGATTATGGAATAAATAAGAAAGCTTGATGTTAGAGAATGAGAGTATGGTTGACAGGATAATTTGCTGTTATATTTGTCCGGGTGTATTGTTCAGGTATAGCTGTAGCTTTCTGTAGTGTACAATTATACACGAGGATCTTTTTGCAGTCTTCTGTATCATTTTATATTTCCCACTGCCAAGAGATGAGACTGTGTCATCTGATTCAGCCCTGTCAATTCTCTGTTTAATGTGGTGGGAATGAAACAGGAGAATCAGAAGCAAAAATCCAGTGGACTGGGTTCTCAAATGTGTTCTTTGCTTTTGGTGGCAGCATGATGGTGCAAAGCATGAGAACCTGTGTGCTTCGGTGGGTGGATCAAAAATTTTAAATCAGTGAGTCTCCTTGTGAATTCATTCCCCTCCACTGTTCACCACGTCTGTGCCTTTGGGATGCTCTCAAAATGTTTATGTGGCCCCAAGCACACTGTGGCAGGATAGTTCTCAGAAGGCAATTCTTTTGGATGTAGTTAGTTGGCACAGACTTCCTTACGTAGAACATGATTTGAAGTCTGGGAAGAGCCATTAGTTAGTCTTCCTTTTATAGTATTGTTTCAGTTTATGGGGCAATTCACAGTTCCATGGATTGCTTCTTGGAGCTGGGCTGTGGAGAAGGATTGAAAAAGTTCTAAGAGAACTATTTATGTCTTGTAAAGAAATTGGCATGGAAATATTTCTGGTCAACTAGTCCATTTTAAATAGAAATTATAAAAAATGTGGTAAACCTTGCATTTTTTTTTTAATCCTGTAAAGTTATGTGTCTGTAATGACGCCATGTGACAGATATTCACAGCACTCCTACATTCCTTCCCCTTCAGTTAATTATACAATTTCTTTCCACCCTCAAAACATTTGTTCTTTTCTTTCTGTAGCAAGCTGCAGATACAAAAATCTGTGCCAGCCAAAGTCTAAATCTGGTCCACCAAGTTCTAAGTCTTGAAGATGTACAAAAATGGATTCTTTTATGTTAAAGTAGCGGTGGTCTACCACAGTTGAGGTTGTTAGTTTTAACATAATTACAGAGAAGCAGCCAGAACTACTGTCATGCTTAGTGACAAATGTGGATCTGTGTAGAGCCTAAGGACAGCATGCACAGGCTGCTGGGGGCAGAAAAGGAGCATGTCCCATTTATCTTAACCAGAATTGCTCTTTGAGTTCTGATTTCTAATAATTTTTGTGTTGGTCCAACAATTCTTGGTTTTTACAGCTTGCATTCAGAAGGTTTGTGTGTTAGCAATGTGTAGGTCAAGTTTACCTTTATTTGTGGGTTAAAACATGATATTTTAGAATTAGTTTCCTTTTGCTTAGCTAGATTTTTATAGATGTATTGACGTTTGATATATAGAGACTACTTGACTTTGGAAAAACATTCATTTCTAAATAGGATGTAGCATGAAGTATTAAATATTGTCTGATTTAACATTAGGAGGAGGAATCTTAAATCGTTATTCAGATCAGGGAAAAAAATTTTGACTATTTCTGGGGTACTGGTAGTTACTGAATATTGCTGTTGCTTAGCTGTAGCGTAGTAGTACAGAGAAGGTTCTTGGTCAGGTGTGAGAAGTAGGACAGTGAAATAATTTTGGAATCCAGAAAGTGTAGTCAGTCTTGGGGTCACAAACGGCACATTAGCGGATCCAAAGTGAGGAGATTTCTACATCTAAAGGAATTTCAAGTTTACTGGAGTTTTAAAGTTTATTATAGCTAATTAAAAAGATCATGAGATTAAGAAAAGATAAGAATTGCCATTAAATAAAAGCAGGGCTCCAAATGAGTGGCCTACATGTGTATACTCTCAACTGAGTGTGTGCCTAATAAGATGCAGAGACTAAGAGAATTAATATCTGGGCATACATTAAAGTAGTGCTTATTTAATGATAGAACATATTTGGAGTGTCTAACTGAATTCTACCACTGGCAATACTTCTTTTCCATTTGAAATAACTGATAAAAGACATTTCAAAAGATTGGTTTGTTAAGGTGCTTTCAAAAGGTTTCTCAAGGTTTTGAATTTTTCATTCAGTTTAAATAATTGCTAAAACCTGACACATTTACATGTACTTGTGTAAAACAAGAATGTAGCATCAAATGAAATGAAGTTTTGTTAGTTTGGTGTCTGTGTTGTTGCTGTTTTGGGTTTTTTTTCGTGTGGTTTCTGTTGTCGTTCTTGTTTTTAGAATGTGGAACTGCAGAACATCAATTAAACCTAAAAGATCAGAGGGCATGCATTTAAATCCCCTAATTCCTTCAGTTACACATCTTCTGGTGCAGACTGTGAGCCTATTCAGAAGTTCATATTTCTGAAAACTCAGTATGCTGTGTAGGCAATGAGTAGAGGGGAAAAAATAAGAAGAAAATTTTTCAGATAAAGATATAATCTGAAATGAACATCATAAACCATAGCATTTTAGACTAATTATCTGTATTCCAACCTTAACATGGGCAAAATTCATTTTGATTGTGATCTGTGTTGAGTAAGGAGTGCAAGATGTACCTCTGGAACAGAGACAGATCCCTGTACTCAGATGTAGTATACATATATTAGGACAAGTTACAGTGTTCTGAAAAACCTTAAAAGTGTAAAAGAACAACAATGTCCAATAGAAATGTAATTCACCATGGGACTGATTATTTAAAATATATTTTTCTTTGTCACATCTGTTGAGTAAAGTCTGTCTACAAGTTTATATATTTCAGTACTGTGAATTTGTTGTTGCCTTTCTGTATAACTCAATAAAATTATTTTTTTCTGTTAAAGATACTTTTTGTTGAATTCAGTTCTTTCTGTTGAATCTCCTTTGCTTGCATCTGACCTTTATTTATGTTGATTTTGCTTCATTTTTTCATTTACCATGCTGTTCAGTTTTTGGATGCCAGAAGAACAAAGGTTTGTCCACTATTTGCAGTAAATTTATTTTTTAAAATTCAGTATTGCTTATCGTGGGCGTTTTGGTTTGCTTTTTAGAGATACAGTAATCCTGTTTACTAAACATGTTCATAGCTTTAGCCTCCAAAATGAAAAATAGAAACCAACCAGCCTCAATTCAGCCCCTCCATAAATTCCCCTTTAATTATAGTGAGGGCCTTGTTTCACTTTATAAACAGCAGTACTGTTGAGCACCATGCAGAGCAGATTTATCTTTAGCCTATGAAGTAATTTAGAAAACATGGAATACTGAGTCTTTGAGCTTTGTAGGTACACATTGATTGTTCTAATGGATGTGTCACTGCCTAGTGCTTGTGTTTGTTGCTGCTAATTTTATCTGTAGCTCACATTATTTTGTGTCTGTGTATGTTGCCTTCTTTTTTCTTTCTAGAAGCACTTGAAAGATATCATTATAAATATTTTCACCTGCATTTGGTATTTTATAAGGTCATTTGGTATACTCTTTCATTACTAATTCTAATGACTTTTTGTAACAGCATACAACAAAACTTTAATCAAATACTAATTCTACATTCAGATCCTAAGCTAATTTTTTCTCTTTCTTCTTCTTTATTGCAGCATCTGCAAATGACAATCCAGGCACTTCAAGATGAGCTTAGAACCCAGAGAGATCTTAACCATCTTCTCCAGCAAGAAAGTGGGAACCGAGGGGCTGAGCATTTTACCATTGAGCTCACAGAGGAGAATTTTCGGAGACTTCAGGCAGAACATGACAGACAAGCTAAAGAGCTCTTCCTGTTGCGAAAAACTCTAGAAGAAATGGAGCTTAGGATTGAAACACAGAAGCAAACACTAAATGCCAGAGATGAATCAATAAAAAAGCTTTTAGAGATGTTGCAAAGTAAAGGTTTGCCTTCTAAAGGAATGGAAGATGACAATGAGAGAACTCGAAGGATGGCAGAGGCTGAATCTCAGGTTAATCATTTAGAAGTGATTTTAGATCAGAAGGAGAAGGAAAACATGCATCTTAGAGAGGTAATGAAAAACTCATTTATTTGTTTAAAATATATATTTTTGTTAAAAATAGTCATGGAACTTGTTGCAGTTTTAGAAATATAATAAGAGTATTGAAGTGTTTTATTTATGTGCCCTAATTTTTTGATGAAAAGGATAGGATGCATTTGTTTTATATCTGTAATAAGTACTCAGCAGGACTGTATGATGTTTGAAAGCAAGAATAAGAAAATACAGAAGAGAAGTAGGTATATTTGGGCTTATTGTCTTGGAAATGTTGTTTTGCAAAGTTTCTTTATCCTTTCATTTTGACAAAGTGATATCTGGCAAGTGAAGACTAGACCTACTGAAGAGGAAAGTGGCACCTGTTGCTGCTCTAACTAAAGAGTCATGAGTGCATTCTATCTGTATGTTGGATTTTTTGAAAATCCAACATACAGATCGAATAATAATATAAAATCCTCTGGTGTTTGAAAAGAGTGTTTTAAAATCATTTGCCTTCCATATAAAAAAGGCTTTTGCCTATGTGTATTTCTAATGTATTTTCATGTGGGGATATTCCAATTTTACATAAACATACCATATTGTCTCATTAAAACACTGTGCTGCTGGCTGTGCTCTACTTTGAGAAAACTTAAATTTGATCCCAAGCCCACCTGCACCAGCTGCCCACATAACTTGTAAATGCATTTTTGGGACTGGATTTAGGATGATTGGATTAGAACAATTAATTGAAAGAAAATCTGGCCTGGTGTCAAACCCATCTGCCCCTTTAGATCCCAGCAGTGTTCTCATGTGACTCTGTCAGGCAAACAAGGCAGGGCCAGTCCTCCTCACAAAGACCCTGCTAAGGAGGGTGAAAATTTGCAGGGAGCTTGTATACAACCTACACACAGCAAGGGAAGTCAGGAGAAACATGTCTGCTCGCTTAGAAACTGAGCAGCAGTGTGGTCACTAAAACCACCAATTTGCCTGACAGATCAAAGTGCAAAATGAAATTAATGCAAGAGCTTAAGAATTAGTGCTCGAGATTAAGAACATCTATTTACATCTAGAGACTATTGTCAAAATATTTTCTTTGCTATGGACAAATTATTTTATATTTAGCTTATGTTCTTCTCTAACCTAGAACATGTATTGAAGACTCAGTTTCTGCTGCCCATTTGAAGCTTAGAAAGTGGAAAATTTAGTGATACACTTCAGTAAAGTTTTCTTGTGAAGGTGGGGATTCTGAATCTTTTCACAGGCAGAATTTTAATTAAAAGTGATGTAATGAATTAATGGATTCTGAAAGGAATTGCAGAAGGAGCTAATGATACTGAATTTGTGATGAGGGAGGGTTGTGGAATAAGTTCTGTTATAGCAGATAAGTTTCTGGATTTAGGTCTGCATCCATTCTGTTTTCAAGGATGGGTGATTGTGTAATTGTATTTTATCTGTTGTATCAATGTCAATTAAGTTATTGAACCGTAATTTGGCTACATATGGGACATGAGGAAATTTGAAGAAAGTTTCTAGTGAGAATGGTCATCAACGACAGTGAGAAATAGAACTAAATTGAGCCTAAAAAATAGAGAAAATGTAAGCTTCCAAGTAAAGTCCAATTGGCATCCAATTTACTGATTAGTCCAAGGCATGCTGAAAGGAGATATTACTGCTACCTATAGGTAGTGCTGTGGTAGACTGTGAATGTTTCTCCTGTATTTATACTGGATTAATTTGATGTCCCCCTGCAGTTGTTCTCAGGGGCAGGGAAAAAAGTTGTTCCTCCCTCAGTTTAAATGATAATATAGAGGTTGTCGTTTGCCTGGAGTGCTGCAAGTATAGAATGGGATTTACTGCTTATGACATGCTGATATACCATGGTAAGTGGTCAAGGTTTAAAATATTACTAGATTTGTTGCCTGGAATCTGTCCCAGCCAGATTGGCAGGAACTGTCTAATGTTTTGGAGATTTTGGCTCACAATTTCCTTGTTTTTCTAAGACTTCAAGGCTTTGGGTGCGGTCTTTCTCTACAGCTCTCCTTCTGTTGCACATAATGTTTATAGGTTTTATTTTTATTTATTTTTTTAAGTTTCTGCATATTTGAAGTTTGTTGTAGGGAACTTGGAAGTATGATGTGTAGGCTGTAGGATCTCTTTAGAAACAAAATATTTTAGTAGGTGCTTTTTTATTTATCCATTTTATTGTTCTGGTGGCCTCTTGGAAAATGTACTGAGGTTCAAATTTTTTCTTTTGCTTTCTTGTTATGGAAGGTTGTCTGCATGCTTTGAAGTAACATCAGACATCATGTGTAGTTTCAAAGCATTACATTTTTGTTAAAAGTCCAAATAGATGAACCTTTCATCTTTATATGTAGCTTGGTAAATCCTAATTCTGCAGTGCTCATTTGAATTTCTGTCTCTGCTTTTAGTCTTCATCCTGCACAAGACAGGTTCTCAATATGATAAAACAGAGATTACTGGGTTGAATCTTCTGCAGCAGCCTGCCCAGTGGCTTGATTTTTTTTTCCGTAACTAGTATTTGTAGGTTTTCATCCTAACTGTGTAAATCACCTGGCAGAGTTACTGAACTTTTTTTTTTCCTCCTGAGAATGCTTTAAAAGTAAGCTAGAACTTGGATACATTTTAAATGAATTTCATTCATGAATTATTTAGTATTTACTCAAATTGTGTTAATCTTTCTATACCTTTAACAAAATATTTGTCGTTTTAGAACATCATCTAAAATATTCTGCTGTCTTTACAGGTTGGAGTGTAGCTCAAGTGTTGAGTGTATTTCTGAGATACTATTATTGGGTCATGTGTAATGGTCTGATCAAATCCTGGGTGACTGTTTCTTCTCTTTAATTCGTTTTGCTATTTCATTTCTGCTGCTGCTGCACTTGAAACTCTCTGTGCTAGCGGAGGTTCAGGGGGAACATCTTCATGGAAAGGGTTATTGAATGCTGGAATGGACAACTTGGAGAAGTGATGGGCTCACCGTCCCTGTTCAAGAAATGACTGGGTGTGGCACTCAGTGCCATGATCTGATTGACAAGGTGGAGATTTTCAAAGACTTTGGACTTGATGATCTTGGATGTCTTTTCCAGCCTTAATGATTTGGTGATTCTGTGAAACAAGGATGATAAAATTCTGTGTAGCATCATATGAAATTATCAACAGAGTTTGTATGTGTCAGTTTACCTTTACTGATATATTGTTTACCTATAATGATATATTCTGCTGTAGTTCCCAGCAGAAAGAGTGCTGTCTGTGGAAAAAAGTTTAGCATGGTGCAAATTAAGTTTAATATAGAAAAAATTAACTGAAGACTGCTGATTTTATACAGCCTCAACACTACGTAAAAATGTAGTGTAGAGATGGACTACTCATAAGCCCTTTGCTGTTGGTATTTAATTTAAAATTACTTTGGACCTGAATTTTTCAGTTTTTGAAATCTAATTGTTATGAATTATAATACCAATTAATTAGAATTATGAATTCTAATCCAATTGTTATGAATTCTAATCCAATAGTTAGGAAATCTAATACCAACCTAGCTGGAGAAAGGTCAGGGTTATATGTATTTGGCTGAGCTTTTGACCATGTTTTCATCTAATGCAACTGAAATTTTCTCTCTTACACTGTTCATTTCTTAGTGCTTTAAAACAGTGCGAAGCTGGAATTTCTTCTTTTGTTCATTAATTTTGTTCATCTTCTAGGTAACTCAACATGGTGATGTAGAAAGCTGTTAATAATCACTGGTGGGTGATATTTTGACCAAATCAGAGAATTAAACTACCATGTTTTGGGAGAAACTGAAGCAAGTGGTCTTGAAACATTGGAAATTAAGGACAGCCTCTTCAACGCACTCATATCTCAAATGAATTTCAGTTCTCTCTCCTTGACCTGCACCCCCTGATCACTGATTCTACAAGGAATTGAATAGTAAAGGAGATGTTCTTTGTTGTTCCACAGCCGCTTTTCTCTAGCTGGTAACTTTTTCAAAGTTCACTTAACTAGGTAGAGAGAAATAACTTCTTGCGTCTGTAAGCCTCTACCACCTTGTCAATTATTAATTTTCTGCCCATTTCACAAAAGAATGCACATTACGAGAAATAAATATCCCACTGTTCTGATTAGCTGGATATCCAAGAATCATGCAAAAAATTTCATGTATTTAAGCCATTGATTAGTTCTTGCCCTTCCCCCCCACACCCCCATGAGCAGCCTCAGCAGAATTTCATAATTATAGCTGCCTTCAAAGATCTGGAATTTCTCCAGGCTTTAGATGGTACTTCTTAGAGAAATTACAGGCGAGAGTCATGGAATTGACTGGTGTACTAGAGGCAGAGAAATAAGTTCAGAAAATAAAACAGTCTTTTTTTCCCCTTCATTTGCTTTTATGTTCTTAGGAGATATAAACTAACTGTGATGTGTTGACTTATGGCCCTCAAAGATTGTACCTTTCTGCAGTGTGCAATGTACAATTCTTTAAACTTTGTTTCACAGAAGCAAACTTGTGATGACAGTTTTACTCTAGCTTTGTGTTTGAGGGCCTTAGAAATGGCAAATGTGAAGCCCATTATAGAGCAGAAAGATAATAAAGCTGATGTTGGAATCCTGCTCTTTTACAGGAATAGTAAAGAATGTCAATGTCGGCAAGGTTCACTAAAATGTTGGGAAATAAGCTGTGCAAAAAATGGGGTTAGATTTCTTGCCCTGTATCAAGGAATTTAAAATCTAGGCAATAAACTTTCCCAGGAATAGCCGAATTCCCAGTGTGGAGAGTTATAGCAAAGGTTTCCTTAGTTCCTGATTCTCAAAGCAAGAGAGAACAAATGTAGCTCTGAGGAACAGTGTGATCATGTTTCTGTTTCAGTGTGGGAGATGTAGCCTCTTAAAGAATGTTGAGCTGTTTCATGCTTTCTGAGGATTTCTGCCCAGATTGCACTTGGTTATCCATCGCTCTTAGACTGAATCCTATGCCTTTAACTAACTAAGTTCACTCAAATATTTTTGTTAGTTTTTCAAAAGTAGATGAAATTTATTGTTGTCTGAAAAAAAAAAAAAGAAAAAAAAAAAGAATAGTTTTTGCTTTGATAAGGAAATTAATATATCCTGCAGGGAACAAAGTGGTCTTTGCAAGTAGACTTAAGAAAAAGGACATTCTTGGTCTGTTAGTGGTTGAAAATCTGTCTTGAAGCCATAATGTCATGTGACTTTCTTCATGTTCATAATTAGATATCACTAAATATACATTCCTGTCAGAAAAGACAAGATGCCTGCCTTAAAGTTCTTAAATTGGTTATCACATGTCTCTTCTAGAATTTTAAGTAAACATTTGTTGCTCTATAACTTTGGGAGAACTGTAGGTAATATGGGGATTTTATAATGTGGAAATCTAGCACAGATGTTTGGTATTACTTTTTTTAAACATAGTGACCACACATTATTTACCCTAAATACCATTAAGTATTTTTTTATTATTGCTATTAAAAAATTGCCTTAGGCAAAGTCCCACTAAGTTTCTAGTGGAGTCAAATGTTAAAATCCCAGCAAGTATTTTATTATATATACACGCATGTATATTACACATGCCCTCTCTGTACAACATACAATTTCACTAAAACAAATTCTGAGATCATATAGGATTGTATATACACAATTTAACTCTTCTCTTGCATCTATTCTTAAAATAATGTTACTCATGGTTTAAAGTTACAGCTTTTTTGTATTTAGTAGAAAGAAGAACAACACATCTTTATAATAATTTAAAGTGTACTTCTAAACTTTCAAGGGGTTTTTGAAAACTTTGCTCTATTGCTGAACTCAGCTTGGTCAAATAATGAAGGCTGCTGATAGGATTTGAAATACCATCATGAATTAGTTATTGCATGTTTTTAAAGTTATTAATGGAGCAAAGTTCCTTCTTCCACTGTGAATAGAACAGATGCCTTGCAGACTTTTGGTGTTTACTGGAAATGTCTTACACTGGAGCCAGTAGTAATTTACTAAGGAAATGCTTTATCAACACCAAACGTTTCTTCCCTGAAGTTGGTTACACAGATTAACAACCATTCCAGACTGAGCTTTTTAATTAGGTTCATTAGTACCTCTTTCCTTTTATTTCTCCTACCTCAACTCAAAATATTAATCTTATCATTTACTATAAAGACAATTGCTTTTTATCAAAATATCAATATATGTTTTTAAGATGACCCCTTAAGTATACAGAAGGATTCTGCAGTGTTGGCAGTTGCTGGAGGCATGAGAAAGTAGACAGAAACTGTTTATGCTCTAGAGAACAGTTGTTACTTCTAATGTAGCCCATTCAGATTTTGCTATGTCCTGTGATATTCTTGCCAGGGTACTTGTTTGCAATAGTTTTTATACATCCATGAAAGCTTTGTTCCTTTAGAAATCAGTTTCTTTAAAAGCAGGATTGACCTCCATGACACCACCACCAGTAGTTTGGAATCTCATATATGAGAAAGCAGTTTGAAACTACCATGTCTCATACTGGCAACTAAAAAAATTCAGATCTATAAATAAGCTGGATTTCTGTACCTTTCTATGTGTGGAGGTGATCAGTATTGATCCTGGCAGCCTTCCTGGAAAGTGCATCCTTTAGAAGGCAATTTGGGGACTGGCTTGAATTGCTATAATTCAATTATTGTCCCCAGATGTGAAATACTGTCTTTGCAAGCTCTTTGCTCAGTTCACACATTTACTACTTTCTGGTTCCAAATCAAGATTTTGGAGACAAGCCACAATGATATAGAGAAAAATGATCAGTTTTGGTTTCTTTCATATTCCCTGTTCTGTAAACGTTTTACTCATTTCTGTGCCAATAACTTTGTTGTTTTATAATGTAATTAACTCTACCTCCATCTTCCTGTCCTTTTTCATATGAATGACTATAGCTTATGGAGGTGACTCACACCTCTGAGATGCTGATGTACTTTCTCAGAATCAGAACTGAATTTCCGAGGAAGGGGAGAGTTGACCACCCTTGAATTCCAGTGTACGCTTCTCTGATTTAGACCCTCTGTGTTAGCTGTGTTGAGACTCCTTTGTCTTAGGAAGCATTCAGCCTTTTATCTGGACTGGAAATCCTTGTATTGTCACACAAGCTGGAGTTCCAGAAAACTGCAACAGACCAAGCTCCTGCCAGAGTCTCTATCTGTATATATACATATATATATGAGCACACTTCTTCCTTTGCAAGGTTGAAAAGAATCAAATGAAGAAAATGTTTTTTCATCTTTAAAAACAACCTCCTCCTTCCTCCACCCCCCAGTCTGCTAAAAAAGAAGTTGTTAATTTGCTAATTTTTCCCTTGTACATGTCTTAAACTCTGTGTCAGAAAATGAATTTTGCCTTGGTATGTGCTGGCTTATTTTAGTAATAAAAGTGGAAGTTTCATTGTAGGTAGTATAACACAGCTAATAGTGTAAACCCTTTCTAAAGTTTCACCTAAAACTCAGCTTGATGAAGGAAAAGTGTAATGTTAGATTAAATTATTTAATAAAACAATATTTCTGATTTAGTTAATAGATGATCATATCCTAAATTATTGATGTAGTTATTGACTTGTGAGACAGTCCTGATAATAGAAAATTTTTTTTGGTTATTAACAATTTGAGGCTGGTATTCCAACATGATTGTAAGGTTCTCAATATATTTATGCACAAAATAGAAATTTGATAATGGCTATAAATATATTTCATTTCCCCATAAAGATTTGGCTAAAATATTGGTGAATAACCCCAACGTGCTCTGAAAGACATTTCCACCAAGTATGTGGATATATTTGAAAGGNGTGTGTGTGTGTGTGTGTGTCAAATGAGGTCAATGGGATTGACTGGTTTAAAGGGAATAGGGTTACATTTGAGAGAATAAATGAATCCAGACTTGGTTACTGCTCAGCTACACTGTTGAAAGGAAATAGTTTGCTAGAGCTTTTCTGTAGGTGGAGCCAATGTCTTCACTTGGTTTATTTCCATTTATCAGCACATCATCTTCTCCCTGAAACATAACCCTTTACAAAACAAAACAACCCAAATGTTTTAGAGACATTTATGTCTAATGGGTATTTTTAGAATAGTTATTGGTTCTGCATGGTCTTCCTTGCCCTGCTTTTTTACGCGATTTACTTGAATGGGTTCTTTCTAAATATATGCTTTGTGTTCTCTCCTAGAGACCGGTGATAATGGAGGATTTTTTACATAGTCCAAGTTCCACTGATATTACTAAAAAAAAGAAAAATAATGTAATAATCGACAGAGAAATGCTTAGTCAGCTGATAGCTCTACTTGGTAACTGCAAACAGGTTCTTAGTGGTGTTTTAATGACTTTTGGCATCCATTAACAGAGTTCTTATGCTGCCATTGCTCTGCAATGTTGTATCATTCCTAATTCTGTTCAAACGAGTATTTTTTGGGAAAGATTTTCAACTGGGAGTAGTAAGGGACCATTTGTTAAAGGGAATGAGCTTCACAAATCTTTCTCCTTAAATTATGCACATGGAGAATGCATTGTTTTTATTTGTTAATAGATAATTGACATCTGGTTATCTATTTTTTTGTAGTCACACTGCTTTAATTGGCTTTGGCTCTTACACATTTAATTTTTCTACATATAAATTTATTTATAAAAGTACATATGTCTTAGGTTTTAGATTTATAACAATGAAAGTAAGCTAAATATGTGGGTTTATTTTCTTTAGCTCATTATTTGACTCAGAACTAAATATTGGAAAAATATTTCTCTAATACATGATCTTTAGAAGGAGAACTTCAGGAATTTCTCAGTTCATGAGATCCCTTCAGCAAGTTCCTGCAAACACTGTGTTAATTAAATTTCTACTTTTTCGTTGCTGAATTTTTAGATGGTTTATTAACTAAAGCAGTGGTCTTCAGATGCTGAGCAAGAAACAGTGCATTGATTACTAGGTATTTGAAAGTATGGGGAAAAATATGAGGCCCTAAATAATTCCTAAAAATCAGCCAGTAGCTAGTTTGAAGATTTGCATCTTCACGCAGAGCATGAAGACACTAGATGGCTCTCTTGAACGAGGATTGTGTTTCAGTCTTGTTTTCGTAGACAATCTCAACCTGTTTGTTATATTTTGTTGCTCATTTTGCAACGCTAGTCAATGCAATGACAATTCCACACAGATTTTATTTTAGTCTGTAATCTGAATGCAGTTTAAAACAGCTAAGTCTAAGAACCAAAGCAAGGAGACTGAAATGGAGAGTGCAGCTTTCTACAGAAAATCAGTAATTCAGTCTGAAGAGATTAGTGGAATTCGGTCCCAATGTGTTAGTCAAGGATTGTAATTACATTTACAAAAGTGTAAGAGCAAACTAAGGGGTCATTTTCCTCTTTGAATGGGTTGGAGTTTCACCATATCTGCTGTGATACCGCAACTGCCAAAACACATCTGAAAGCACATTGGGGAGCCAGCAGTGCTCAATTCAGGTGTTAGCAAGTTTTTAGCACTGCTGAATTAAACCACAGCCTCTGTCAGCTTGGGGCACCTGTGAGACTCTGGGCACTCCCATGGCTCCAGCCTTCCTTGTTTCAATATCTGGAGGAAGAAGCTGCCATTTAAAAGAAGTGTTTCCACGGAGGAGACACATTCGTCTGCTACATCTTAAAAATCATAAGCAATGTCATTGTTGATGAACTTTTTTGTCCCCAAATATGAGCAATTAAGCTTGTTGCTATTTGCTATTTCATTGTGCAGGTGTCAAATAGATAAGAACACAAATATACTATCTTCTCAATTGTTGTTTTTGCTGTCCTTGAGTAAACATCTATTTTGATGAAGAGTTACAGTATTCTTGAGGAATTACCACTCTGATAATTCCCTAAGATGTAGCATTCATTGTCTTTTTCTTTTAAAAATTATTTTAATTTTTTTTTTTTAACCTCAAATGAAAGGTGCCTGTGCAGGTTTCCATAGCTTGAGCAACATAATGATGAACAAACATGTGGTGGAAAATTTTTCTGAATTGTAGTGCCTGTACACATACCACAAAGAACTTTTTCCCTTTGTAGAGAATCTATATTCTATTTAAAAATGTACCATTGTACAAAGGAGGAAGGATTTTTATTGCAGATGCGTTGTTATCCCAACAAAAATGTTGGTCTGTTTCAGAGCCTTGGTGGACTGAACACCTGCATGTTTCAATCAGAACAATCAGTTTGTTCTCGCTTGTTCCTGATTTGCCTGGAGAGAGTAATTTTCAGTTCTCAACTTGCAAATGCCATATTTTCACATAGGAGGACATGTGGCAGAGAAAAGATTTTCTGCTGATAACAAGTTTCAGAAACATTATCAAAATAATGTTACCTTTCAGCCTCTCAACAGTATTGTGAGTGTTTACAGAGGTCTTGGCAGCACTTACTCCACATCTGCATCATTAAGGCACAGAATGATTGGCCAGCAAAAGGAATTCTTACCAAGAGATTGGGAACAGACAAGCATAGACCCCCAGGAAAAAAGTTCATTTTAACACCAACTCAGATAACAGAATTTATCCAAACAATAGTGGGCTTCAGGATGGTAAGTTAGAGCTTCTGGAAGGATTCCAGATTGGGGCTACTTTGATGGTTTGTTTCCTCTGTGTCCTTCAGCAGGAGGGGTTTCTTGTCTCTAACACATGTATCTGGAAGCCAGGTGCCACATGCAAAATTTTTCTTTAATTGATTAACCATTTTCTTTCAACTTGAGGTTGCAGTGACTTGCAGCTTTATGAAAAACCTGCAAGAATTCTCTTTCCACAAGAGCGTCTCCCCCTTCTTTTTCAGAGCTAAATATTCCAGATCTAATATATTGGAGTTTTGTCTACCATCCCTTTTCCATTTCACTTCAAGGAGGAATTCAGCAATAGCAATTATTAGACTGAAACAACTGAGACTTTTCCATGAGACTTTTGGCTCACTTTGGTGTTTACTGTGTTTTATCATCCGGTGACTGTAATGAATCTGAGCTCAAAATTTTTGCCCAAGACAAGTTTCAGAATTACACATTTAATCAGGTTATATGCTAACCTGTATTCCTTTTGAGACACATTGAAAAAATGAAAAAACTACTTGGCACTTTTAGATATCAGAAAAGCCTTTTTGTTTGAAGGTTTGGAGCCGTTATTCCTTGAACTGTTAGTTCTAAGAACAGCTTAAAAATTTTACTGTCGCTCTGAATACCTTCTGAATTACTGTTAATATCTGTGTCTGAATATATTCAGAACTTTTCTTTCCTGAAGTGTTATGTAGTGCTTGGAGTTCACTGAGAGGGAAACACCAGGCCAAGCAACTTGGAAAAAGCAAAGTTTACCAGCTTGTCTGTCCATTGGATTTCTTTGAGGTGTTTTGACCCTTTCTGTGTTCAACTTCACACCCCCCTCCACTCTCATCTGTACTTGGGGCACAAAGATCAGCTGCAGTCATGCCTTGTTCTTTGCTCTTTCATGCTGGGAGTGTAGCCCTGATGCAGGTGCAGAATAAGTGGCAGCTGTTTTAACTCTGTTCCAGGTGTGTGAAGCACAGCGGTAACTTTGTGTGGCTGCCTGGCTCTCACACCTGCCTGGCTGCACAGCTTGGACTTCATTTATTTCCCAGCCTCCTCAAAAAGCAATTACTTGGGAATGACAGTTGCATCTAGATAAATACAAACAGTATACACAAAATCCATGTTGATGTACAGATTATGACTCTTTCTTTTCCAAGTGAATTTTCTGGCTACAGGAATATAGTATTCTATGTAACTAATATGCCATATATAGCATCTTATATAAAGTGATATTTGTGGTATTAATGCATCTGTAAAAATGTTTTGGGGAATGATTTGTATTAGTTCTCTTGCATGATAGGAGTACTATGTGAAATGTCCCACAAAAAGAAAGGATTCTGGAGACAACCAAATGTTCTTTTAAAGATATTTTGAGACAAGTATTTTATTTTTTTTCTCCAGTGTAAATTCAAAGTTGTGTTTATTGCATCCATAAGTCTTTTCTAATAATTCTGAGCCAGTGATAATACCAATGCTTCTATCATGAATGTTTACAAATGCAAAAGTAACTTTTCTTTAGTGACACAATAAAATTATATAAATGTTAGAAAGAAGAAAATGTTTTGAGTGTAGGAATGTACTTCACTACAGAGCATCTATTTTGTTTTCAGAAATAAAATTGTACTGTCTATATTTTGCACTTATTCTGTCTTTTGCATGCCTTCAGAGCTCTGGATGTCTAAACTGTACTTTCCAACATTTAAGATTTGAACCACTACACATCCTGATCCTTGGTGTAAAAATAAATTAAAAAATTGAAACTTCCTGTGAAGGATGGGCGATACATACACAGAGCATGTTGTAATTGTGGAGTCTCTTACAGAACACCTCGTAGCTGTGGAGATGTACTTCAGAAAATAGTTTTTCCAATGCTTTCTTGAGTGAATAGCCTTTCAAAAGCTTGCTAGGAAAAGGAAATATCTTTAAAAATTTTCATTATATTCTCAGCTTTGTTAAACCAGTTTATTAAGAGAGAATTTATGCACTCTGGTACCTGAACAAAGTAATTTGTGTTGGGATTGTTCAATGTGATGACAGAACTGGAAGTCATTATTTCATTACACTTGTACTTCTTGTTGCTGGCAAGTTCCTGAAGGACATGAGATTTTAGATGTTGACACACTCAGAGGCAGTGTCTCACCTAGCCTGGAAGCCAGCAAGATAAAAAAGCAGGAAATGACCTGTAAGAACAAAGTTCTTTGGGATTTTTCAGGAGCTAATTGGGGATTTCTTGAAAAGGGACTGGGTTAATGATTGATCGTGGAGGAAGGAGTGAAAATAATGAGGTGTCATTAATTTTTCACAATTGTCAACACTACAGGTGATAACTGGAAGCAATATATTGCTTTGTCTTGAAAGCACATGTCAAAAGCTGTTTAGATGTCATTGTACCATAACAGCTGAGCCAAAACATAGTATGAATCTGTTAATCTTGTCTAATTTAATGCACTGAGAAATAAAATCTTTTTTGGTTGTGTTTTTGGTTGGGGTTAAATGAGCAAGCAATTCTTTGACTTTTTAGTGAAGGAAAGTCTGTCTTGCTTTAAGTGTTAAGATAAAATAGCACTGGATTAAAAGAGAGTTTGAAACTAATTTTTTTTAGTAGCTCATGGACTGTTACAGTATGAGCTGTGATTTATTTTTTTTTTTTTAGTAGGCCATCTGTTCATTGCTTAATAGCAAGAAAATAGGAAAGGCAAAAGTATCAGAAAGTAACTGAGAAAAGTCTTATATTGCAGCTTGGTGGGTGGCATGTGAAAAATACAAGTTCTTCACTGACTTTCAGACTGTGTGTGCATTATCATAGCACCAGAAGAATAGCTTTGGAGCTAGGGAGTTAGTACTGAGGATATTTTGGTGGTTTATATTGGATTGTTTTTTTTCATCTCTGCCCTTTCTTTTTGATATAAAGAAATAAAAGTCTGTAATATGTTTGAGACGTGCTAGAGATGATGGTTTTACAGAACTATTTCTATAGGCCATTAGGCTGTAGTGTTGCTCTTTCATAATTCCTATTACTACAATGCATTGTTTAGTTCATGCACACCATAGTTATTGCCTAAACAAAAATCCAGAGCATGTGGAAAGTTCATTTTGTAGAGGTTTTGGAAAAATCTAATTATATGAGATAATGTGTTACGGTTATGCAAAAGCTTAAGTATAAAATGCACTCACTTGTAACCTGAGCAGTGCCCAGACTGCTTTCTGTTAAATGTTTTCTGTTGGAAATTACTGGCATTAAAATCTCAGCAGTTTTTTTTTTTTCTGATGAAGGCAAACCCTTTGAACAATGCCATTTTTATGATTTTGCTTGAAGTCTTGACAAAATCTAATTTCGTAACTTAGAATATTCAAGATGCTCTGTTTTCATGTAATATTGCCAGAGAAGTGGTCTGAGAAGTAGAAGTGAGATGTAACTGTTGCAGATTTTTGCTTCTTTGGGTCTACTAGTATTTCAGGGTTTTGGAACTTAATAAGATATGATCTTAATTTCTTTATGTTTGAAGGACACTGAGCAGACTTTGAGAAATAAATATTAGAAAATAAAGACCACACAAGATATGTTCAGGGCCTGGACCTTTGAAGCCCAGTGAGCTTTATATGTATTCATGTGAAAATACAGCATTTGTGCTTAAAAAATGTGCAAAACTCTTATAATCTTCAAAAACTGAGGGGAGAGTTTTCTTTGTGACATTTCAATATACCATGAGACTTCTAGTCCTCATACTCTACTAAAATAGTAAATGCTTTTTCCATAGAACCTTGGGATTTTTTCAGAATTACTGGAAAGAAAACTCAGTTACTTTCCAGCAGTTTGGCAGAAGCTCTGCATTCAAGGCAATCTTCTGTCTCCTAAGTGGATGTTTGAGGATGTCCAGCCCTAGTGAAGGTAGGCAGTACAAGTGTACTGAGCTGAGATGCTTGAGAATGGAAGAGTAGAACACACTCTGAACATCCTTATTGAACTGAGTTCCAAGAGGAGAACAAAGTATGTTCTGTAAGTCAGATATATTTCAATTTTGAGCAAACACTTTGTATCTTAGTGCTGGCAGTATTAGAGGCAGTTCTGAACACGTGCAGAAAGGAAGTGATGGACACCTTCCTTCCACTGTTGCAAGGAAGTTTTCATGTAAATATTTTTTAATACTATACTTAAAAATGACAATTAAATCTCTTTGAGACTTTTGAGATGTCCCACCTTCCAACCATGAGAATATTCAGATCGTTTGGTTTAGATTTGAGTTTCTCAGATTCTGAAGTCACAGGTTTTTGAATAGTGAGAGAAGCCCATGAGGTTTATTGTATAAGTTGTGTTATCTGGAAAATAATTTGCCCGCTCTCCAGCTATTGCTGCTGTGTCTGAGTAGTTCCTGCTGTGTACTTTAGGCCTTACCCTGAGGCAAGGTCTCTTCTCATTCAGGCTTCAAAGTTCTGGTCTACTGTCACCTCAATCCATATTTAATGACCTTATAGAGCTAATCTAATAATAGAAATACCGAGTCCATTTTTTCTTCACCTGGTATCTGTCGATAAATTGAACTTTCAGAATTCAGATGGGTATGGGTAAATAATGATTAACTGCCAAATATGGATATAAGCATCTGTATTTAGGTGTTGGTAATTGAGCATGACCATCTTTAAATACCATGTCTAGAATATTTGATGTGCAAGTATGGGAAACCCATATGACTTAGGAAAGACCTACCTCATGAGTAAGGCTGTTGAGTAATCTAAGGTAAAAATAATTCATATGAAACTTAATTACTGAGAAAAACCCCATCCCAAACCAACACAAAAGTCAACCCCCTGAGAAATGCATAAGCAGAACAGCAATGTGGCAAAATATCTTTAATTCTATCCTCTGTTTATTGTGAATAAATAATTGCAAACTAATTGTTTACAGCCAGATAAGCTATGATAATTGAGTTGAGTTTCCAAGAACTGTTTTTAAAAGCTATTCTAATAGAAATTTGGTAGCATTAATATGCTCAAGAAAAGAGAGAAATATTGAGACTCAGTTCCTCTTCCTATAGATAGGAAAGAGAACCAGCAAGTGAAGTTTTGAACCATATTCAGGTCTGGTTCTTGAGCAAGAAAACTCTCATTAACTGACCATTTGTCATTTTGTGAACCAGTCATTGATTAATTCAAAAGAACCCCATAAAATGGTACTTGTTCTGTATATAGGGATTGTTCTGTATGCATACATCTGCAGATGGGGAGAACGTCAGGGTGTAGCAGAAGAACTAAAGGGGGGCCCTCAGGGTGGCCCATTCTTCCCGGTGAACCACAGAAGTCCTACCAGCCTTTCTGTGGTAAGTTTGCTCCAGTGAATGAATTATTTGTCAGTCACACTTGTATTTATGTTTGTGATTACAGAGCTAACAATTTGTGCATGTATCTGGGAATATTTTTGTTTTCTAATTTTTCAATTAAATTTATTATTATATTCTAATTTCTCAGTTTACTTTTTGTTTTAAGGGGTTGGATAATGATATGAGCTACAGATCAATTTAGGGTTATTTTTCCTTTTTCCTGTCTTGCAGATTCTTAACATCTGGTAGGAAATGCATTGCATAGGAGGAAGGTCAGAAAAAGAAATCAAGGATCCCAACTTGAAAGACTAAATTGAGGCAGGTAATGATGCAATTCCTTGGCATGTAATTCTGCCCATTTGATATGAGGCCTATTAGTAGCTGCTTCTTAGAATGCTATGTGATAGATATTAATGAAGTGTAGTACAGAATCACAGTCATTTTACCTAATTGCTCTGTAAAATAAATTAAACCATCATTGTACCATTCTTTCTCTTAGATCATCCTGTGATGAGCTCACCCTGTGTACCATCATTTTCCTCACAGAAACCATGAACAATAAGAGGATCAGAAGCTGCCTGCGAAAAGAAGGATTACATTGCACTCTTTTTTTTCTATAAAAATGTCCTTATGATGTAAACTGTTCTACAGAAAATGCTGTCATCCAAATGCAGTAAGATGAAGAACTTGTAATAAAAGTATAAAAAACGTAGTTATTTTTAAGTATGTTTTTATTACAATTGCAAAGAAACTTTGCTGTTGGATTTTTCATAGAATAATACACTTCCAAAACTGTTTACAGAGATATGGGATGTGGAGGACGTGAGCAGTGAAAGAGACAAGTGCAAATAAAAAATCTAACATAGAATGATGCTTTGTTGTTGGCATGTTTGCTACTAAATGAAAATGTTACCTCCATTTCCTTTTTATTGCCTCTAAATACAGTAAGATCCTCATATTCATGGTTATACTTAACGGAATTGCATATGATTTAATCTGCAATGACTTTGCTACGGTGATGTCACTGACTAGAATTACACTTGTGCTGATGTAAATAAGGAAAGAGTCAAAACATTGGTTCACAGAGACTTGCTGAGAGTCAAAGTTCAGCCCTGAAATCCAGTCTTCTGAAAAAAGGCACAGAGCAATATCCAAATAGAAAATGAGTAATGTCTGTAAAGGAAGCCTGTAGCATGCTGAGGTACTGACTATGGACTTGTTCCTGAAGATATTGCTGTTAGGTAGGAGTTGATGCCAAGAATTCTTGACATGTGTGGGATAAGTCCATCAATTGGCACGATATGTGAAGAAGTGATTTTGAATATGGAGGCTGTGTGGTAAGACATAGGGGCCTAGAAAAATCTGCCTGACTCTATTGTGAGAGTCCAGAGAGAGCTGTAAATAACCAGATAGTATTTAACCAAGAAGTAATGCAGTAAGTAAACGATGAAATAAATTGTTTCTGTAATATGTCAACAGAGTTACATAGTTGGCAATTTTCCACCAGCTAACATTTTATACTCTCTAGGTTTCAGTTCTTATTCCACACAGTTTCTCTCTTCTCTGTACAGTTAACCTACCTCTTAGAGTTTTTACTTAGCCCTTAAACTATTTGGAACTCTTTGTTTTGAATTATCTTGTGACTAAATGTCTGTGTTTATAAGCTTTGTTATCTGATGTCAGTAGAGCTTAGGTAATGGTTATTATCAGCCAACTGCTATATTTAAAGGAAATATAGGTAAGAAAAATCTGGAAAAAAAGGAAAAATTGCCAATTCATAGACTTACTGGGTATATATATATATATTTTCTTTTGTCGTTTAGTGACAATTTGGTACATTCTGTACTTGCTAAGAGCAGTAAATTAAGCAGCGAAGTAAAACCGTGGAACGTGTATGAATGGCATTTATATCTCAACTGAAGATTTGTCACATTTTATGGGTCCTGTGTGCTTAAACCAGTGACAGATTCAAGCTCCCTAGTGATTTACAGAAGGCCTAGATCAAATTCCTCACAGGGATGTTTGGGAAGGCATAGAAAATAAACTGCCACATTTGAAAGAATTGTTAGGACTGACCTTGTCTAAGCCTATAGAAACTTTAAGACAGAAATATGAAATAAATGTGAAATCAAACATTTCAGGTGGTATTGAGGTTAAGAGTTGTTACTCTGTAGTGTGAAGGGAGAGAATAGTCCGTATGAATTGCAGAATCCTTAAAAAGAAGTGTCGGCATTAAAAGATGCCTAGCTCCTTACAGAAGTATCAGAAGAAAAGCGTAATTGATGGATGGATGAACCATAAATATATTTAAGTGAGGGGCAATAGCCCACTGCAGTCTCAGTGCATAGAAATTTTCCATTAACTTGATAATAAGGGAGTTAACAGCATTAATATTTATTTTCTAATAACTGGGCTTAAGAATAAATGGTGAAAGAAAATTATTTCATCCCCTAAAATAATAATAGTCTTTAAGGTGGATACTTGGCAAGGAACTGTTGAGTGAAATTTTATAGTTTTCACTTATTGAGCACTTTTTGCTCAGCTAGTTTTAGAGCTATATTATTAATATGTCTGTGAGATGTTTTTTGAAATTTACTTCTAAGTAAAAGTCAGAAAAAGGTTGGTTCTCCTTTGTTACCCATATCACAATCCATGTGTCAGCAAACAGACTGTGTTTTCTCTGTTTTCTATTCTGAGTTTTAGGTCATAGAATATTCTGAAAAGAATTCATTTGGTATACACTTACCTACAAGTTTTCGTTATGCTAGTTTTGTCAACAGTATATAGACTGTGAAGTGCTAAAGCATTTGTTAAGTGCTAAATAGAGATCAAGAATTTTTCAGGTTTGCTTTTCTTATTATGGCTAAGGATTCTTTAGCAGCATACTGTGTTTTCTAAAGAGAATTGCTCTTTATAAGTGTAACTCCACAAATCAAATCTCCATAGTAACGCTGGATTCTTCTGCCAAACTGTGCTGTTGCAAATTTCCTTGTCAAATTGAAGGTAGTTGTATAAAACCTATCTTTTTCATGTAGTTAGAATGGAGAAGTAAACCAACACTTTATTGGCAATTTTGCTTGTATTATTGTATATAATTTCTCATTTACATTGCTGGTGTTTTATGTTTTTGGCATTTGTGGCGGGCAAAAAGTGTTCTGAAGTGGAATTTTAGCTTGTAGTTGTACTACAGAACATGTTTTGTGTAAGACACACCTTGAAGAAATGGCTTATTGACTGAAATGACTTGAACAAGTCTTTTAGCATTCTTCTCAAGAATTCTTCCTGAGAATTCTGTTTCTAGATATCTCTGCTCACCAGTGAGATAACTGACTTTTGTCTGTCATTGGGATCACAAGCTAATTGGATCAAAATGGCATAAAAATAATTTACCTAGTTCAGAAGTATTTTCATAATGAGTTAGACTTGTTCATCCAACTTGTATAAATAAAGAGAATATATTGCCATTAATATTCCCCTGGGGAACAGTGCAGTGTATCCCTGTGCTGCTCAAGGCTGCTCAGCTGAAGTGGAGCACTGCATGTGCTTTCCTGTGCTGGAAGGAGGCACCACTGTGGATTCCTAAAACTGTGGATCCTGATTACTTCTGGTACATAAGGTGTCCCATGAGTTGTCTTTCACTGTCCTGATGAAGAAAGAGTTCTTGAGTGGGGTGGGACTGCTGAGGCTGTGTGATCATTAGACTAGGTGGATGAGGTAGCTCTGCTTGAAACACTAAATGTGTGTTCTGACCTTCCTTCCCACTTTAAAATGAGAACTAGATTTAATGGATGATCAAAATGCTGTTGGAATGACTTAGTGACAGGATGTGTTTGCTTATTGATGGGAAATGTCTGTATTTTTACAAATAAAATGGATGTGCATTTGGTCTTATGAAGAGTGATGAGTTGCAAGTTTTTCATGAAAATGATGGTGGTGTGCAGCCTGGCATAATTGTCCTGTGAGCAGAAAGGAAGAGGCTGTGGGCTGAATAAATTGTTCTGGTTTCCTACGTACAGTAGGAAGTTTTCCACTTTGATGAATAAAAATGCCCATTTTGTGGATAGCAACTGATATTGTGACATCTATACTTAACATTGTATGAAATATATACAGGTATATAAAGGTCCATGTAGATGTCTATTTAATAATGCTGCTGATCAATATGTGCAAATCCTGCGAGGGGGGAGGAATTTATGTATAGACTTTTTTAAAAAGTCAAAGTTCAAAAATACTTAAGTTGAAAATTTTAGCTGCTGTAACCCCTCTGCTTTTTACATATTCTTCAGTGTATGAACCAGAACCTGGAAGGGTTGATGGCATCTTGTCTATGCATCTCATACTTGCCTTAAAAGTTAAGCTCTAATTTCAATGTACAAGAGAAAAGGGAAATGGTAAAGAGGAGAAAGCTCCTTCTTGGGTATGAATTGAGGTCCCTGTGATAGCATAGGGTGAAAGTGTTTCTAAAATCATGGGAATTGTACACAATATATTCAGAGGGGGAGAGAGTGGAAAGAAAGGTTGGGCCTGGGAGGGCCTGAGAAGAGAACTAGGCCTTGGGAACAAACATTCAGCTTTGTTTTACTAGATCATGTGCAACTGCACTTGCATAATCGTCATATGATAAATTATATGATTGGTAAATGTAATGATTGCTGATAATTGAAAATAAGAATCATGAGAAATGATATAATCAGCATTAAGAATCATGAGAAGGGATGTTTTGGGGTGTGGTAAATTCATGGTTGGTGAAATCAATGCATACAGTAGAACAATATGGGTTGAATAATTAATATATAGTTATGTAACAGTAAGGGTATAAAACATGTTCATTTTGAAGTTAATGTCAGAGTCAGATTAGGGTCTGTACCTCTGATTCTCCGAGCTCTTCAATAAAGCACCTGCATATAATCATTCTGTGATTATGTGTTTCAACGCTAATACCCGCAGTACCTTTGGGCTGGTCACAAGTGTTACATTGTCCTATGCTCCACATAAAAGAGAGAATGTGTTCTTCTGAAGAAGGACAGTCTGGCTAAGAGAAGAAAACATTAAACTTTCATCTTCATAAAGTTCTCCTGAAAGAAAGTATTACTCTGAAAGCCTTGAGCTGACTATGCCTCTCTTTTGAAACAAATATGACAAAAGATGTTTATAATGGCAGTAATTCCAAGATTTTGAGTTTGAAAAGGTACAGGAATCAGATAATAAATAGCATGTATTTTTTTTCTCAATATATTAAGGCACTTTTATTTGTTGAAACTGTACCTGCTGTATTTAGGCCTTCTGCAATAGTGACTCCAAAAGTTATCAAAACATATCAAACCCCATACCTATACTGAGGTGAGTTTAGTGCCTAAAAAAAATGTAGAACATGGAAAGCATAGGTAATGGTGGTTGGTTATTGCTGCCACTTCTGTTTCTGGCATGGTGTCTTCTGTACAGAATTTAGTGTCCTATGTCAAATGTGGGTTTTCTCCATTTGCCAGTTTTCCAGTCTTAACCTATACAAGCATCATTACATGGATTCACAAATTTTTGGAAATTCTCCTTAGATGTGTTTTTAATCACAATAGATAATAGCTGTAATTTCAGTTGAGATTATTTTAATTTACATTTCTGGAGAAAACTAAGTGTTTGGATATATTTATAGTATCTGTGCATTCAGCATTTATTTTGGGTAAAGGTGCACAGGGAAGTAGTTTTTAAACTGTCCCTTAGCCCCTGGTCTATAGGTATTCATGTCAGCATATAGATACAGGAAAGATGAAGTCTGAATTGTGTGCGGACTATGTGTGTCTTGCTCCTTGCATTGCCCTGAGGTAAGGAAAAGGAACAAAATAGAGAGTTTCTTTTCCCATTCTTAAAAAAAATTATCTGCAATAGGAAGTGTTGTCGATTCTAAGAAACAACATCACTTTTCACTCTGCCATAATTTAAAAACAAATAAGGACATGCAGTGATAAAATATGTTGTAGGTTGGTGGTGTTTTGTTTTTTTTTTTTCCCCCCCGATCATATTTTCAGTTCAGGATTGGGTTTTTCTTTCTGATAAAAATGGAAGACTGGAAGAGGAAATTTGAACAGATGGATTTGAGTTACCAAGCAACACTTAGTTTACCAGGCAATGGGAAAAGAATTGGAGCAGGTGCTAAGTGGATTTTATTGCTTTTTATTTTTTTTTTTAATTATTGTGAGCTGATGTATGAGCTTCACTTTAACAGATTCTGGGCAAACTTCATAGAATGATAAATATTCAATTAATTACCTGTACAGCTTGTTTCCTATGTGACTTGAACAGTTCTTTTCTGTAGTTGTGGTATAACACAGTCTGTGCAGCAAGGCTGTTGTAGAGGACATTGGTGTTATTTGCTTCACTCCAATATTCTCATATACAATCAACTCTGTTTTTCTGATTTTAATATGTTCCTGTAATTTCAGAGTGAAATAAGTGTTCTGCATTCTCAAATGTTTAGGCATGGCCCCATGCCTCTTCTCTCTTGAGAAAGACTGACTTGTTTGGCAAACCTCAACTGATAAGCAGAGCTGCATTGAATTGGATGGTGCCTTAAATTCAGCTTCCAGCAGATCCAAAAATAGGATTTTTTTAAATTGCATTTAAGTCAATGCAAAGTAATTTCTTCCTTTTTTTTTACTGAGATTGTGTTGTGGTGACATCTTTTGATAAGCATAAAATTTTAGCTTTATGTTAAAAAAGCATGCTATTTTTTAAAAAAAACAAACCAAAATGACCACCTGCCAAAGCTTGCCCATCACACAAATTGTGTGAAAAATTGTCCGTGTCTTATCTCTTTAGGTTACTGCTCTCATGTCCCTCTCTGCCATACATTTGCATAACCTAAGAGCTATATGGAACACTTGGGAATGGGGGATGACATTTCCCTGAATATCTAGAGGAGATAATTTTCTTAACTGAGAGCTTTGACATTCTGTTACATGACAATATGATAACTGTAATCTTTGTTACAAAATAATATCTAATTTTTCATCTGTGCGTATCTCCAAATCCTTTTCTGCAGTGCTGCTCAGTGCACTCATTCATCACCCAGCCTGTTCTGATACTGGACATTGCCCCCACCCAGGTGCCAGACCTTGCCCTTGAATGTTCCCAGGAGCACATTCCTGCAGCCTGTCACTGTCCCTCTCACCTATCTCTTCCCTTAGTAATACCAACAGCATGTGCAGCCTGGTGTCATCTGCAAGCTTGCTGAGGCTGTGCTCGATGCCACTGATAGAGGCTTTGGATAGTATTGGTCTCAATATGGCCCCCTGGTGGACGCCACAAATATTGTCACAAAAATTTATTTGCATTTTTAAAAAACTTGCTATACCACAGAGCCAATGACCTTAAGAGCCAGTGCACTTATACATTTGAAGTTGTATTAACTGATGTTTGCTGGCTTTAGTGATTAAATTTGAATACTAAGTAGCCTAAGCCAGCAGTAATATTAAATGCACCTAAGTAAAACCCACCCATAATTAGAAAAGCACTTCCTGGAGAACTAAGGAACTGAAAATGAAACCTGTAAGTTATTTTAGCTAGTGATTTCACCAAGTCCATGTGATGGGAAAAGAGACATGAAAATGTAGGTTAGAAAAGGTAATAGCAAAACAGTATATCCTTTAATAAGTGTGGACGTTAGTAGATACAACTGTGCTTTTCAAAATTAAAAAGTCCCTTGCAAATCAATTTGAAGTATTATTGCAACATGGGCGTGGGCCAGCACTCCCCTGGGTTGGCTCAGGTTGTTTACAGTGATTGATATTTTATCAATATAAAGTTTATAAAAATATTTCTACCAAGAAAATGAATGTTTAAAGTCCTGTGTGTGTTAACTCCAGCTAACACATTCTTCAGTAACCTTAAGAGCTCTTTGCAGCAAGTGTGTGAAATATATAGTAATTTGGCTTTGTGTTGTCGAGTGTGACTCTGGTTTTGGCAGGGCTGTTTTGCTGCTAGTTGAGAACTGACTTCATAATTTAATAATTTAAATTGTTTTTGCATCTGCCATCAGGCTGAAAAGGGGCACTGGTGCAGGACAGAAATTAAACAAGTATTGCTGGGTGTGTGCATAGGTTGGAAGCTGGGGAGCGATATCCTAAACAGGCTATCACCCTTTGTCTTTTTGTTTTTCTAGGACAGAACTCTTAGGTTTCAGCTTGTTTAAGGAAACTATCAGGAGGTTAACTGTATGAGTATGGAAAGAACTATTGGAAAACTGCTTTGCTCTATTTAGATGAACTAGCCTATAAAAATACCACAAGCACTATGTGTTGATGCTGCTGGTAACTTCCTATCTCACAGTACATGTTTAAAAACCATGTTTATATGGTTTTTTTTAAAATTATTTATGAAGAGTGGAGCTGGCACATGGCAGCATCTCTACTGTGTGTTCTGGGTCTTGGGATTGTATTTGGTAGTCTTTACTGTGACTTTACCCTTTTAAGCATTCCCTGTATGCTTTTGATGGCAGGAGCAAGGGAAATCTATTCTTAGTTACATCCTAAGGTGGAAGTCCCTTATTACTCCACAGTTAGTATTACACTTATTCTAAAACTGATGGGATATTGCTTTCTTTTTTAGCCTTATTAAAAAGTTCTTTGTGTGTTCAGGCTTCTAAACGGGAAGGAATTAGTGGAAATAACTCTCTAAAATAATGGATTTGTTGGATAAGGATTTTTTAAACACTATGGATTGCACAAAGGATTTGTTACAATAAAGATTTTGCATTTTAAGAATTTGAAGATGTGATTTTAATAAAAGATAGTCTTCTAAAGAAAGATCCCCACACCCAAAACCAAATAACTAAAATTCCTGGTTTATATCTCTCAACAATGTTTCGTTTATGTGTCCTACTGCAAATTAAGTGACTCTCTTTAGTCCACCTGAGTTACTAATAAATGGCTATTTAAACATTTATCTTTAAAAAGAAAGGCATATTTTTCCATGCAGTTTTAAAACTTCATATGCACCGAAAAGAGAAAGTTTTTTAGCCAAGATGTTTCTATAGTATATTTGCTTTGCAGAAATGTAAGCAGGAGTTAGAATGTCTGATTTCTGATTCTAATTGACTACCCCGAAAATAAATATATGGCCTTCCTATACTGCAGACACTCAAGTGTTTGGTATGCATTCTTAAAGAAAATGGTGAAATGGGTGAAACCTGTTTATTGTCAAAGTTTCTTTTCTGAAAATCCAAAGCTCTTCCCTTTTCCTAAATTTGGGGAAGTAATTTTGGTATGAGGAAAAGAGAAATGATCCTCTAGAAGTTTTAATCCTTCTACAAAGAAAAGAAATAAATTTTCAAGAATTCTGGTAGAAGTGGAGTTTTGGTAGCTCCTTTCAGGAAACACTCTATATGCTTTCAATTAGGAACTAAATTGTCCCACATCCATTTCAAGCTCCATATACAAATTGTGTTTTCACTTGAAACTTTTTGTATGTGGTCTCCTGCCAGAGGACAAACTTCCAGTATGACAACGCTCGTGGTTGCTTAAGGTGTTTTTGACATAGAGGTTAAAGAAAAGTTTAGTTTCTTAATGCTCAGATTATTTTTCCTCATAGTCTGTCTTTAGGTATGTTAGTAAAACTTCATAAGCGCCTCTTATGGGCATGAGTTCAGGAATAAATGGAAGTCTGATCATTTCAAAGAAGTACTTTGGCTCATGATTCAATATGGTGGTTTTCAACTGGTGTAGAAACTCCTTTCTCCCTCACACTCTTCTGTACATCTCCAAGTTTTTTAATGTAGGCCAGAGATGGTGTTAGACTCATTGTTCAAGAGTAGTACTGAGGCCATTGAGATTATTGCTGGGCTTGTCCGTTGTGATGGACTATTGACCTTAGTTTTGTAGTTTGGTGGTGGTCCCTGATTAATGCAATTTCTTTCATAATCATCAAAATTTATGTCTGTTTATTTAAAATGACAAATGGAGAGAGAATTAGGCATGCATCTGAGTATTTTGCTTAACTCTGAGAACTTAACAAATTTAAATACACCTAATTTACAAAAAAAAATCTCTGCAAAACTTTTGTAGTTATCAGCTCTTCATATTTCCTCTAATTTTTCATTTCATGTCCTTATATGCACATATTCATTTCTTCCAGCTCTAAAATTTGTTGGAATTTGACAAAATTTCTTTAACAGGTTCTCCCAGAGTTCAAATGCCTATAATGGTGAATTTTTAAAAAATTCATGGTAACATGATTTTTAGAATCCTTTCCAATAACAGAGTTCATTATTCCTACACACTGGCGACAGACATAGGAATTTTGTGTTGTCAGTTTATGGTTTCCAGAAGGACAAATAGTTTGATCAGGATTTCTTACATCTACTTTGATTTAAATTTCTGTGAGACTATTTTGGCTGGGGCTAGATGTGAAGTGCTAGAAAACAGCAGATAACTCTGTATGTTAAGAATTAATTAATTCCTGTATGTTACATTTTCCTAGCATTCTGGTTAAATTGAATTTGATCAGTGTTTCTAATGGTATTTTTGGCTAAAGAAACACTACTGTTTAGACACTTTAGGTAAGTGCTGTGCTTTTACTTAAATGACTGATCGAAATATTAAAATACTGCTGATCTAAATTTTAAAGTTTGGACAAGCTGATCCTGTAGAGGAACTACCAAGGCTTTCTTTTCCAGGGGAATGGAACCAGTGTGCTTTGGGGTGTTTGAGAGAACTTGCAGCTCCTATGGCATTGCCTGCTGTGATTTGCAGATTTGTACATTTTGTCTAAGAAGGCAAAAAGCTGCATTTACTGACACCATGGTTTCTCATGCCAGTTTCTATACTGCATTCTTTAATATTTTTTCTTTCTTCTTCCACTGCAGACACTCACTCTTTCACACTATCTCTAAATTGCCTATTTTTCTGAACATTTCCTTTCTAGCACTTCGTGTCATTCTTTTAGGCAGTTTTCTGTAAATATAGGTAAAACCTTGAACTACATTGACAATGTTGGTATCATCAAATGAGAACAACACAGTCACTGATGTCTTGGGAACCTTAATAAAATACTTCAGAAACAATAAAGAAAGATCAGTTTGCAGCACCCTGACTTTCTTGCAGCCAAGGGATGAAGTGTTTTTTAATAAAGCTGGGATAAAACCAGTTTTATTTGGCTAATTAGTATTAGGTTCAGATTATACTGTGTAGTGGGAATTTTCAGCACCAGTGAATAATAACTAAACTTTGCAGTATCTTCTTATCAATTTGTGAACAGAAGGGTAGAATTCATCTTCCACCAGTATTTTAAAATTACAAATATAATCTGTCTCCTCTTTGGATTTTTTTTTTGGTGTTTAAGTTAGTGGTAAGATTGTGTGCTAAAGTTACTTCTGAGGGAATACAAATGCCAGCCTAATATTGTGGAAGGAGAAAGCAATGGTCAAGTTTGGATTGAGGCTCATTTCAGTCTAAAAGCAAAGACCATTAAAATAAATTTAATGTGAAGAAGATCTGATTACCTGCTGGTTTTGTGTGGTGCATTAATCACCTTAGTTAACCAACTAAGCATCATTGGGAAATAAAAGGTGTGGGCATTTGGTTACACAGCATTATAATTAATTTGCATGTGCAAAGTGGTTACTCAGAATTACTACTATTTGCAGTGTCATATAGAGGGATATAAAGAAAATCTATTTTATAAATGATTGCATCTCAGAGAGATTTTTAGTATAGGCTTTGATTGTTGCAGAGATGATGACACAATATTTTTTTCATGGATATAACAATCAAGAATTCCCTTCAATACAGTTTAGGTTAAAGAAAACTTTCCCTGGTAAGTTTTTGTGTTTTTTTCCCCCAGCATTTTCTTATTTGTCTCCCTGGGCTTTTTATTAAAGAAATTGAAAACAAGAAATACACATCATTCCAGAAATGATGTAATGGATAAAAATCTGGTTTCCTTAGGCTATGAGGACTTTCTGAAGTCTCTAGAATATCTCTTGCTTAGCTGTTGAGGCAAATTTGAAAGCCTCTAGAAGACCTCAGACAGTAAAACAATCAGGGTAAGGTATCATGCACATGAAGTATATCCTTAAATTAGTACCCCAAAAGGTACTAGTATTAGTACCCCTGAATCAGGTGCCCCAAATGAAAAAGCACATACATAGAACAACATAAATTCAAGAACTGAGCCTTGTGGGAGTCTCCAAACATTTGAATCTGATTGGAAGGAAACCCACAAAAAATAATAAAGTGGGAGTCATTTTCTGATCTTCTCCAGAATCCTAAAGTCTGCTTCATTTTACCGTCAGGGATAGAGAAGAAAAGCTTTTAAGTCAGCCAGCATCAGATTGATTCATAAAGCAAACAGGAAAAGCATTATGAGGCAAGGCTTCATGCTATGATAGACATCGCAGAATACGCATCTTTGGCAGTCTATACATCTTTGACTAAGGGGGCGGAAACTCTGGTTTGTCTCCCTGGGCAATGTGTGGAATCCTGTTTATATTCCAGCTCAGTTTATATGGCCTTGGGGAGTGAAGTCTGGTCTTAGAATTAGCTGTAATTTTTGCTGATCCAATAGTGGTATGACTGGCCAACTATTCTTTTGTGTAACTGTATGACAAATTCATGATATACTCTTACTTTTTAAGAATAGAATATTGCTTTTTAAAACATTTGTGCAGTGAAGGTACTTATTTCATCTAAGACTAAGCTGGTGGTGATTGAGAGATTCCTTGCATAGGTGATTTGCAAAGATCTTTATAATATGGAGAGTTGCATTTAAATTAAAAAAAAAAAAAAGGAAAAAGGTCTAATCAGAGATGCAATTTCATAAATGTAGAAAGAATTTAATAAATGCCAAAGCATTTGAAAAATGCTTAAAAGCAAAATTATAAGTTCACTGTTATCTGTTGGTGGTAGTTTAAATATACGTATATGTACCTGCAATATATTTAATCAAATTAAAAAATGTTCAGACTTAGTGTTAGTTATACTAATGTGCCTCAGTTATTTTAATACATTTAGCTGTACATTTTTAAAATCTATTTTATAAAAATGTTTATTGGCAGTAGACTTTAGTTTAATAACATACAGTAAATCCCTCCTACTACTTAGTCTTTGAGAACAGTTGTTTCTCACAGTCATAGATAAGCAATATGTTTGTTGCTACACAGAAGGAGAAACCAACTGATAGTTTGTGATACATAAAATTATCACTTTCAAACTTATGGGTGGTAGGCAAGACCTAGGTGAATGACCTTGGCTCCTTGGCCTCAAGAATAAATATCTTTTTCATGGTTAGTTCAGGAGTCTATGTGAAGCACTGCAGTAGAAAGAACTGGGACATAAAGACATCAAGGATGGCACTCCTGTCCTTTAGAGAAGGACTTCAAAGGAGTAGAAATGGGACTGTCCTGTTTCAGTGTTTTTTATTAATAAACTCAGATGGTTTATGGGAAGGGAATAGGCATCACCAGACTCTCAAATGGAAGTGTTTTGTCACACCTTGACTACATTTGTTCCAGGTAGTTATGTGAGTTTTTTATTGGGATATATCATACCAAGATACAACTCTGGTTTCATGAGACTGAGTGCTGCTGTCTTCATACTCTTGTGGGTTTTTTTAACTTGTTGTTTTTATAAAGACCAGTATGTATTGCTATTGTTAACTTTGTCTTAACTAATGCAATCCATTTTTGTTTTGCCTGTGGATTAAGATGCATAAAAAACAGTATGAAAATGTGAAAACTGAAATGTAAATGCTACTGTAGCATGTGCTGTGTCAGCCCACTACATAATTATTATCCTTAAAGTGTCAAATTTTAATATAATGTGTTTAAATTGCTTATTTCAGACATTAGAGGAAAACTTAAGAAGAAACTGCAGTAAAATATTTAACTCTTACCAGTGTTTGAATTAGTAACACAATTGGATAAAGTTTTGGTGTTTAAGCCGCAACAGCAGCATTGGATCTGGACTAAGAAATTCCTTGCTGGGTTGTCACGCTTGATGTTAATTATTGATAAGGGGTTTCAGAAATAGCGCATGTGCTGGCAGAGTTGACTGTAACATAAGATAGGGAATGCAGTGATGGCAGAGGGGTTACAGACAGGGAAGCACCTGTAGCACTTGGAGTTACCTGCTTCTCATCATCAGACTTTTATTTTGTTGCAATTAATTCATGTGAGTGATTAAAATAATGGAAAGATGAGTCATCAGGCTTATTTCTATCGTGTCCCTCCGCAGGAATTGCATAGAAGAACCCAACTTCAGCCTGAGCCAGCAAAGACAAAGGCTCTACAAACAGTCATCGAAATGAAGGTATGGTCTTTGCATATTTCCCTGTATGTTATTTTTACACCATGAAGTGTAGTGGGTATGGCTGGGATGGAGTTAATTTTCCCTGTAGCAGTCTGTCTGGTGCTGTATTTTGAATGTCAGACTGAAAACAGTGTTGATAACTGATGCTGATGTTTTAGCTGTTTTCCAATAGGGTTTACACAGATTCAAATCTTTCCCAGTTTCTTGCTTTGCTCCTACCCTGCAGGTAGGGTGGGGGTAGAGAAGAGGCTGTGAGGGAGCACAGCAGGGACAACTGACCCAAATTCACCAAAGGGATAATCTACACTCTCATGTCATGCTCAGCCTCTGCAAATGGAAGAGAGGACATTCAGAGTCATGGCATTTGTCTTCCTAAATAACTCTTGTGCCTGATGAAGCCCTGCTCTCCTGAAAACAGCCAGGCATCTACCTGCCCGTGGGAAGCAGTGCATGAATTCCATATGTTGCTTTGCTTGCATTCACAGCTTTGCTTTACATTTTCGCCGGCTTTATCTCAAACAAGGGGTTTTCCCACTTTTGCCCTCTGGTTCTCTTGCCTGTCCCACTGAGGAGGAGTGAACAAGCAGCTGTGACACTCAGCTGCCTACCAGGTGTTGATTTATGACTTTCACTCTTTAATTATTGAATACTTCTTTTACCATATCCATTTATTTTGTCATGTAGCTAGGAATAATTAGTATTTATTTTTCCTGGTCTGTTTTCTAAATTAAAAAAATCAAGTGTAGCATTGCTGAATATTGAGAACAGAATATTGCTTTTTAAAAAGGCTATGGTGTGTGTGTGTATGTGCATGTTTTAGGAGGTTGAAAGTACATGGAATAAACTGGCTAATGTAAAATGTTTTCCTCCTCAAACTTTAAAACCAGTTCTTCTGTTGGTTCTTATTAGGCAATAATTTTACAGCCAGCCTGAGAAAAATATTAGTTGCATCAGCAGATATGACAAGATGTGATGAAACAGCTCTCTTAGTCCTGACTATAGTTTACTCTTTTTGATGTATAATATTGCTAAAGTGTTGTGGCTTTTCCCTCCACAATAACAAAGAATAAAAATAGTAATTTAAAAAGTGAAAACTGATATTTTTGCATAACTGTATGAGTCTGGAATGTTCATCTTTAAGAGAAATTCCATGAGACTTGAGGTAATTTGTGAGTTGGCAATGCTGCCTGAAATTCATTAATGATGGTCTTTAATTTCAGTCTTAAAAGGAAGTACAAATTAAAGGCCTCATTTTGCCAGTGACTTCTGTTATGAGCAAATGAGTTCAGCATGTCTGACCATTGTGGTAAACACACAGTTAAAACAACAGCAGGACTCTGTAAATACAGTATCTATCTTTTAATAGATAATAATTAGTTTGGATTATATGAGTAACAAAGAAATTGCATTGATTACAGAATTCCATTTTTGGATGTATATATGCTTTGGAAATTAGTTCAGAAGTCTGTATGATTTTTTGCACTAACTCATTACCTTAAGTAAATGAGAAAGTAAGATACTGGCTGGGAAACTTGTTTTTCCTATTAATATTCAGAATTATAAATTTAAACGTTCTGGGATACAAAAGCAATGTATTAGAATAACGTGGTTATATAACAATGTAAAGGACATGTTGAAATTAACTTTCAGTTCCTCTTCTGTACCAAAAGTGTGAGAACGGGACACGTGAATAACACATGTGATGGCTGTAGTTGTTCCAGACAGTGTGTGTCCCTGAAGACCCTGAAGTGTTTTCTGTTTGATTACCAGGAGGGGTGGGTGTGGTGCAATGTTCCACTCTTTAAAAATCAGATCTTTATAGTAAGGGCTTTCATTTGCTGCGAGTGAGGCTGTAATCCTGTTGCTGGAGTACTGATGCAAAGCTTCTTTTTGCCTCTGAGGCACCCAGTTCTTTCTTTCCCTATGGACACATACCCCTTTGGGGTTCCCCCTGTCTAAAGTAGGCCTAATATTGAAAAGCAAAAGGGACAAATGTAAGATGTGGAAATCCACATGATTAAACAGCAATTTTCATTACAAGTTCCAGATTTGGAATGTTTTCAAGTAAAGTTAAATTGTCTTAATCCAGACAGCACTTGTTTTGAAAAAAATGCAGAACATTTGTTTTGAATGATGAAGCATTGAAGGAATTGTTTCCCTCCAATGTTGAGGGTAGAAGGAGGGAGAGGATTAGCTGTAGTATGGCAGTCTCAGGCCATCCACTCCCCCATGCAGAGACGCCAAGCAGTTTACATTTCTCTTCACCACACCCAGCTCCTTCCAGGCCCTCTCCAATTTAGCTTTTGTCTGAGTGCCTTCCATGGCTCCCCCATGCTCTGCCAGGATGCAGCTTTCCCTCCTTCACAAATCCTTTTATTCTGTGGTTTTCTTCTGTCCCTTGCCACTGCTAAATTCTTTCTGTCCCTTTCCCCAGTCTGTATTCCCTTTCATCCAATCAAGCATATCCATTTCTCCTACCTATTCTCTCTTGTGTTTATTTGTCCTAGACATCTGCACTACATGTTCTGTCCCGTCTCATCTTCATTTCTCTCTAAAGCTTTGCAAGTAGTTAATCTTACAGCAACTGCATTTTCTGCATAACTGCTGTCTTGTTGACCAGTGTTTTTCTCCTGTATATTCATGCAAAATAAAAAAAGGGCAAACAAAAAAAGATGGAAAATTCACATCCTGTGCCTTGACTTCTGTTTTTCTTGCTTTATTTATTCCTTTCCAGATATCTGTTGTCTTTTCAGATGCATTGCACAAGCTGTTCTTTCCTAACTTTCTGGTTTTTCTTCATGGGCACATTTGCTTCCAGATGTCCCATGTCTTTTGCTCTATTGTTTCTCACAACACTCTTTACTTGGCTCTCTTTTCTGCAACTGACCTTATTCTCCAGTAGCCCTTTTTTCTGGAAAGTTGTGTCACAAAACTAAGGGAGGGCAGGATGCTTCCCTTTCCCACATGCTCCTATTATTCCCTCAAACTAGTCTAGTTTTGATGCAATGGTTGCTTTTGACTTTGTGACTGTGGATATATGTGATTAACCTGCATTTTTCCCCTCATGCCTAAATCTTAGTTGATTAAACTATAAAATAAAACTGGTACATGGAAATCCTTTCCTTTAATTGCAATTGCACCTTCCTTACATATTGTGTGCTGGCAAATGCCAGATGACCGATACCTTTGAATGTATTCTGAATATCAGTGATATTCAATGTTGATTAACACCTATTAATAAAATAGAAATGATTAAAAGGAAACACACTTTTCACTTGATTTTATGATAAGTACTCCTGAGCATGTGAATTGGGTCAAAACTTGCTCATCTCTTATGAGGCTTAACCTGCAGTGCTGCCTTCTGTTCTGGGCTCCACAGGACAAAAAAAACATGGACCTGTTCGAGCAAGTCCAGAGGAGAGCCACAACAATGAGCAGAGGGCTGGAGCAGCTCTCCTGTACTGACAGGCTGGCAGAGTTGAGGCTGTTCAGCCTGGAGAAGAGAAGGATCCTCAGTCTTTCAGTACTGAAAGGGGGCATACGAGAAAGATGGAGAAGGATGGGGACAAACCTTTCAATGGGGTCTGTTGTGGTAGGACCAAGGACAACGGTTTTAAACTGAAATAGGATAGATTTAGATTGGATATATGAAGAAAAAGAATTTTATGATGAGTGTGGTGAGGCCCTGGCACAGGTTGTCCGGAGAAGTTGTGGATGTCCCTTCCCTGAAGGTGTTCCCGACCAGATTGGATGGGGCTTGGACAACCTGGGATAGCAGAAGATGCCCCTGCCCACGGCAGGGGTTTGGATTAATGACCTTTAAATGTTGCTTCCAACCCAGCCATTACATGTTGCTATGACTTAATTCTCTCATCACTAAAACAGTGATATTACTTGAGAGAGAAAATCAGATATTACCGACAGATATGGCCTAGAACTCAATTTAAGGATAGGTTATTGAAAAATATGTGGAGTCTAGTAACTATAAAGTCTTTATAAATGTAAGCTGTAAAAGTAAATGAAAATATTTGTGGTTTACCTTATTTGCAGAAAGAACCATCTTTATGTATTGATCCAGCTGTGATATTTCAGGTATGGGTTTGGTTCTAGAGAAGTGTGTACATGTGTTTGCAGTGCGACATACTCTATTGTAAAGATTGCATGAACTTTCACTTCCCCTATCTTCAAAGATAAACCTGAAATATCTCTGCATTAAATTGACAAGGTAAAAATTCATACAGTAAGGGTAGTTGGTCTGTTGTCAGCCTGTGTAAGTGTATTTAAATTAAAGCTTTATTAAATGTGAAGTTTCAAATAGTTTCTTCTGACTGCTTGTTGAATGCCCTATAAGCAAAATTTTGCAGACATAATTTACATTTGTCATGTATCTCAAATGATGAATTTTATTTCCGTAGAATTTCCTTACTTTTCCTTTCCTATATATAATAGAGCCTGGAATGCTCTATTATATAGGGTTGGACTCGATGATCCTTGATGAGACTTAGCCACAGAATATTCTGTGATTCTGTGGTTGTTTACAAATATTTTGGCCTTTCCCTGCCCCTCAGTTTTCAGGAAATGTACTATAGGACTCTTGTAAGGACTGATATGATTCATGAAACATCATTATGGAAGCTCACTTGTTAGTCTTTTTCCACTGTGGAATATTGTTTTCTTCAGCATCAGGACACATACTAATCTTTTTTCACATTCCAAAAGAGGTGGGTTTCTGCTAGGTCTAGCCAGCAGAAATAGCCCTAACCTCTCACAGAATACCTGCAACACTATTCTTATAAAGGAGATAAGGATGAAGTATTGTTTACTGCTGGAAGGAGGGGATAGATTTGGGTGAGTGCCCTGATCTCTATCACAAATCCTGGTACACAATCTTATGTCTTTTAACAGATTTAGAGGGCCTGAGTGAAAAATTCTGAACAAATGCTGTATTGCTTTAGAATTCAGAAGGTGTTTATTAGTACCATGTAATACTAAGCTGCTTCATTAATATTATTGCAGTGTTGTGATTCAGCATAGATTCATGTAGTTTTTTAGAATGTTGCTAATGAGGATAAATCTTAGAGATTTGAAGGAAATATTGCATCTGTTCCCATTTCAGTTTCTGAAAGCTTGCCAGACCCTGTGCCCCAACAAGACTAGTTGAAAGTTTTCCAGTTGAAATTTTCTATGGGGAAATGCTGATTCAGCTGAATCAGATTATATGGGAATGTGTCAAAACTTTTGGCAAATGCAAGCTACCTAACTTTCTATGCATCCTGTAAGTCAGTCCAGCTCCTTTGTGGCAGTACCCACTGGGAGCTCTGGGCTCTCTGTATTATCTTTGACCTACAAGGTTCCTCATTGTCCAGCAGTTGTCCAGGCAGGAATCCTGTAAGGTTTTCTGGGCAAGCCAGCATGCAATAGGGAACAGTACCTTTCACTTTCGCAAAATTTGTGAAATTTCTGGCTTCTGTTTCAATAAAAAGTTAATATAAAACTTAGTGATGATTTTTCAAGACAGGAAAATAGCTTTTACACATCTCTAATCACAGTATGCAGAGATTGATTAAAAGAAAATTTTCCTCAGAGATTTCAATTTTATGATGAAGCAGAAGTACAGAAAATGCTTCTACAAGTTAGTTTAGATATTTCTCATAAAGCTTAAATGTTATTCTGTGATGTACAAACCCTCTAAAGAGTGTAGCAGGCTGTGCTAAAAATTGTTTCTGCCATATTATATTTGCAAACACGTAAAAAACAAAAGCAGTACAAAAAGGTGGACTCTTATAGACTTAGCTGGAGAGATTTGATGAAGACTATTCCCAGATGTCATGTCATATCAGGTCATGTAAGTATTAATATATTTCATTGCAAAATCACTCCAAAGTGTAGTGAAGCTTAGGTTTTGCTTTTATCTTCAAAAATAGGAGGAAAATATTTCTGAAATGAAGTGTAATGTAGCAAGCTGAATTGATTATAGTATCTATGAGATCTACAATTAATTTTGTTTTGTGTTTAAGTATTGAGAGCTTTTAAATACTTCTGTATCTTGCAGTATTTGACCTCTTGGGCAACTTTAAATGATAAGATTCAATGAGAATTTTTCCCTTTTTTCATTCCATCTCAATATTTTACTTCCCTGTTTCAGAATTGATATTAATTTTAAAATTAATATTTGTTGGAATAAGAAAATAAAAGAAAACTTCTCTCAGTTTGAGATTTATTGTTGACTATAAAGATAAAAGCAAAAATGTTCGAGGAATGACAGTGGGCCATCTAAATGGTGTTGCTTGATCCTTATCTTTCATTCTATATGGATTTATAACAGTGGTCTTCAAAAATAATCTGAGATTCTTTTTCATTTCAGTATCAAAAATTCAGATGCTTTTTGGAACTTCATCTAGACTCTCCTGTGTCTTGAATTGCTACATTTGCCTAGCTTTGCTTTGAAAGAAGTTATTACAGGAGCTGGGGTTTTTGCTTGTTTTTAGGCAATCTAAAGAAAGCAATAGAAAAAAAGTAGCAATGATTCAATCTTAGCTTGTCATTGTTAAAGGATCAATTCCATCTGTATTTTTTGCCAAATTAGTTTTCTAACTTAATAACCTGGTCTTAGTGAATCAGGTTGGTTTGTTTTGTGTGTTTTTAATTTTTTAATTTTTTAATTTTTTTTTTTATTTAATACTGATCTCAATTGAGTAAGAACTTAATCTGTTCTCTAATATTTTACAAGCAGTTGATCCTTTATGTTGTTGAACAGATTTCCAAATGAGTAGTTCTGCAATGTTCTTTCAAACAGAAAATTGGGACAAGTTTGTGCAATCACTTTCATAATCTTTCTATCACAGAGAGACTTAGCCAATTTCCAAATGACTGGAAATGACAAAAAAACTTCGCTGTTTTCCAGTGCAGTGCTGACACATATGGCAGCCATTGGCTGGGATATAGAAAGTTGTAGTGGTTGTGGTTTTGTTTATCTTGGAACTCACAATAACAAGTGCTAAATCACCTCTTAGTGATGTGGCTAAGGAAAAATATATGAAAAATATATGAGGACACAACCTTTCTGCCTCTTGGGAGCAGGTGGAATTCCAGAGAAACAGGGACCCTGAGCCTCAGGCTGGGCCACACAGTGAAGTGGCTTTTGCCCTGCAGAGACATGGACTGGTCTCTCTAGGCTAAGCTTGGTGTTTCAGAGCTTGGAAGAATAGCTGGGCCTGGATGGTTACTAATGATAGCAAGATTTATCATATATATGTGGAAAAATAGGGCAGCTGCTATTCTCCCTTCATCCCCATGTAGGAATTAAATGGAATTTTGACCAGAATGTATTCTCTGCAGACTGTGCAACTATGATGAAAGAGGTCTGGTCTGAATTCTGCATTTCTTTAAGCTAAAACCGATAGAATTATTCCTGGTTTATGTGCGTTCTCTACTTGTGCAGTCTATTTTTACTATCTCATTATTTGATATTCACTCAAGTACAGATCTGCTTTTGTTACTCTTTAATATATGTCTCATATAATTTTCAATACTCTCTTTTTTGTAACTTAGGATACAAAAATAGCTTCACTTGAGCGCAATATAAGAGATCTTGAAGATGAGATACAGATGTTAAAGACAAATGGAGTCCTGAATACAGAGGACCGAGAAGAAGAAATCAAACAAATAGAAGTTTACAAGAGTCACTCGAAGTTCATGAAAAATAAGGTAAGATCTATTTATAAAAGAGATTAAGGCTGTTTAAATAATGGAAAGAAAAGTTTTAACTTGACCATTGCCTAGTGCAAGAGGCTGCATGTCTCCTTTTGGTAAATCTCTACTATATAATAATCAGTAGACATGAAGGAGTGAAGCATTTTGGATAAATGGAAATGATTTGAATTTAGCTTTTGATGTCGTTTTGGAGTAAGGACTTTTGTTTCATAGATGATACCAAATTATACTCTGCTCATATTTTCAAGACTAGCAATTTAATGACTTTTTTCCTTTATTTTCAAATTACTGTACATGGACTAGTAGGAGTTGACCACAGGCAGGTAGTAAATATGTAGTGATACACATTTCCTGATTTCAAACTTGCAAAACATTATTGCTTGTTCATTTTTTGGGGGTTTTTGCTGCAGAAGAAATGAAAGTGTTAGTGCCCATGTAGAATTAATCCAGATTTATTAAGAAAACAAATAATAATCAAAGAACATATTTATTCTGTTGAAAAAACAGTAGCTCTTATCTACTGAAAAATATCTAGAGCTCCTAAGTGGCATTATCATCAGGAAAATTATTTTGCTAATCTAAACATCATTGGTTTCAAAGCAATTCAGTTTTAGTGACTTATAGCAAAACTCCCAAAGCATGTCAGCAAACCTGTTGATATAAAAATAAGGTACAAAGCCTAGAATTTTAACTGTCTCATGATGTTTTTGTGAGGAAAAGCTTCGGTATATTTCTGTAGAAAGCAGATGAATGAGAAGAGTATTAAAAATGCCTTGTTTTGTTACAGCCTTCTAATCTTTGATAAATGCCATGTTCTGATGAAGTTTTGTCTGTTTTCTTTCACTGGTCTTTTTCTTCCACTTAAAATTCAGATTTGTAGCAGAAGATGTTATTTTTATCACTCGTCTGAGAACCTTTCAAGGTGGAAAAGTATTTAAGGAGCTTCTAGGAAACAGATCTTATACCTGACCTGTTGAACCTGAGATCGTTGATAAATTTGGATAAACAGGATTGATGGCAAAAAACAGTACAAAACTCTTCTGAGATGCTTGAAGCTCTTAATACTTTTCATTTATTCTTGAACTATAATTTGTTTTCAATCTGTTTGTAATTTAAATAAATGGGAAGGTGTTAAATGAAGGCAAATACTGAACATCATTTATTTACGTGAGTGGCAGAGAATGTTTGCAAGTGTTTCTTTTAACTATTTCTTCGTAATATTCACTCCTCCCACATATATAGGCTTTACTTGTGACTTGCAGTTAAATAAAAGTTGTAAAAATGAGAAAGAAAACTTGCTCAGATTTCTTTTTCTTGCCCACTTTGATGCCTTAGGTTTTAGCTTTCATATTGTCCAGATTCTGTACTGCCTTAGTGTGTGACCCTGAACTTCATATAAAGTGTTAGCAAGTTCTCTTCAAAGGGTAGTTAGACAAAACAATCCTTTTCCAGCCTGAGAACCAAGGACACCATTGCAGCTTCAGGCCCAAGATGTATAAACAGCTAATTGAGGAGGGGCAACTGGGAAGATGGGACTTCATAACCTGAAGCTGTAATCGGACAATTTACCCCAATATGTAAATGGACCTAAACTTACAAAAGTGTGAACGCTCATGACCAGTGGTCCATTTTGGGTGGAGTCATGGCCAGGCTCTTGTATTGCCCAAGGTGTATCCTTTAAAGGGCTTTTTAATATACCTACTTTATTCCTTTAACTCTGTCCAGCTTCTGTTCCAGGTAGCCTCTCTAGACATCAACTTGGTAAGGCCTCTCCTTGCTCAGTTTTTGAACAGAGAAAACTTGTCTTTACTCACGTAATACAGAAATTGTCAAAACAGGTCTTAAAGTTATGACCAAGAGATCTTCAAATATCTTAGTTGAGAATATGAATAAAACATATAGGGTGATACATACTTTTAATAACAATTGCTTAGGAAGACTTTCTTGACTTTCTTCCCTTTCTAGGATTCATCCTTTGGCTGTCAGCCGCATATATAAATGAACACAGATGCATTTTTTTTCAGGTGTGAGTTTGCACTTGGCATTTAAGTAGTTCTTTGAGTATTAGAACTCGCATGCCATCCACTGGAATAGGTAGGAAAATCTAGTGGTAGATTAGTATGAGTTCAACAAATTACCAGTAAGATGAGTTTTAAGTGTTGTTAAAGCAGTAATAAGGTGCTCTGTGATTAATGCCTGCATGTAAGAACTTTCCATACTGAATGAAGGAAGCATGCAAGTTCTAGGAGATCCTGTAGGGAAAAAAAAAACAAAACCAGTAAAACAAAACAGGGAAAGAACTACAACTTTTTTTTTTTTTTGTGTGTGTGGGTGGGCCTGGAAATTTAACAACCAGTTTAAAACCACACCTTTACTAACATAACCTGTAGAATCTACTAATGGACTTGCAGGGTCTACTGTATGCAGGCACACCATTTGCATTGCTACTCCTTTTCCTTTTCTTAAATCCTTCACTTTAAAAGGCATTTGTCATTTGTTGCATCAGACCAAATCCTATGAGGCATTAATCAGCATAGTTTCATTTAATGGAATAATTTACTTAAAGATTTAGCCCATTGAAATTAAATATACAATATTCAGAGGAAAAGCTCAGATTTTTTTCCCTCTGTTTTCTGATTACTCTGCATAATGTCACACAAGAATTTGGTTTGTAAAAATAACAGAAGAACACCCATAATGGTTTTCTGGAAGTGGAAAATTAATGAGTCCTAAAGAACTGAAATTATGGGGCATGGCAGAATCATAAATTGAGAAGGAAAAAAAAAGAGGAATTAGGGTTTCCGGAAAGGAGGTGAACCAAGATCATCTTGGGCAATGTTGAAAAAGCAGTGGCAAACAAATTACACACATGAAATATGTGAGATAATGGGAAGGTCAGAGGACGAACTTGGAATACACTACAGCACTTATATCCGGACTTGTAGGTTATTTTCATTTTAGTCCTTATAAAGTATAAAAATGTTTTTATTGTATTATATGAGATCATGAGCTTTCGTTGAATCATGACAGTTGGTCTTCCACATCACTTTAGATACAGCAAAAATGTCTGCATATCTCTAGAGGCAACAATCTATTTCATGTCCTGTTTAATTAGTTCTTTACACACTGAGATAGTGCAGAACTTTAAAAAAGTGAATATACCCACACCTAAAATTTCTTAATATAAGTTTTATAGTTTTGTGTTATACCCCTTTGTTTTTGTGGCAGTTTTTAAAATGGAAATTTTAGTATGTTTTCACCATCTTACTTTATTTTAAAAATACATCAGTGTATTAATTCAACAATCATTGCGTGTTTGGTTTGTGTTTTAACACCTTTTTTTTTTTATTTGAGAGCTGTAACACATTTTTAAACTCCTGACAATTTGTAGATCTTATAGCCAGAACTTTACACTAAACAGATTCTGTTTCTAAAACACAAAGAACACACCTGCAATGAAAGCAAAGCCTTTTAGAATTTTTTTTTTATTATTTCTCAGGATGTGGGTTCTGTTGGGGAGAGAAGGGGGAAGAGTTTCTAGAAGAGATTAAGCATCTGTGATGTTATGTGCATCTCATATAAAGCCTGTGATGTAATTCAGGTTGGCTGCAGATCTACGTTTTGTCTTTGTATCTCACAGACAGATTTTCCCATTGTTCATTTCCTATCCATTTTCTCTTAGTTGCCATACTTGCTTACATGCTCTGGCAAGGGATGGAGGAAGGTGGTTTGCTTTCCAGAGAAAGCTGCTTTCTCTAGCAGCTTTTAATTGTATTCTTTCCTCATGTCTGGTTTTTGTATGCTTCTTTTCTTATTTTGATATTTTCACACTTTAAAGGTGATTTTTTTTAGTGCCAGGGTAGAGTCTTGATTTTATGCAGTAGCTCATGGGTGACTACCTGAGGACCTTAAGCAATGATGCAAACATACTGTGATTTATAAAAAGAAATAAAGAATAAATATATTAAGATATGCATATGGACTGTAGTTGGAAGAATCCTTGTTTTTAAATTTAATTTTTAAATAGGCACTTGCAATGTAAAACAAAGTAGAAGCATTTTGATCAGCTGCAAATATTTCCAGTACCATACAACACTGAATTTGTGAAATGTTTTAGAATGTGGATCTTTGGAATGTGGTTGAGTAGGCTCAATCCATGGATATTCTTTTTTTTTTTCCTGGGGATTTTTGAATCATCTTCCATCTACCACTTCTAGATTTCTTGCATCCCAAATGTCTGTTGGGACATGGAAAAGAGTTCTTCATATAAAGGAAGTGATTTCTCTGAGTTATGCAGATGCAGTGAGGCTTTTTATTTCAAGTAATCCTTATGAGGTGATGTATCTGGATTCATCTGGTGACCAGTGTTATACCACAAGAATTTAGGAGTAGATATATACTACCTAATTCACCATCCTTTCACCTATACACATTGTTCTGTATATAGTCCAATGCTTTGCTCTGATTCATATATTCTAAATCCACTACGATTTTGTGTTCTGTGGCTATTCTTCCCATTTATCTTTGCAGAAAGAGGAGAGTAATCACAGTTCCATGACATTTACTGATGAACCTTAAATTCACTTAAATTCAGAAGCTCTGTCTTAGTATTGTGTTTCTGCTGTTTCCTTTGGGATAAGCTTCTATAATCTCTCAGCCACTTCATTGTGTGGAATTTTTTATAATGTTTTCCCCAGACTTCTCTTAAGTTAGTTTTCTTGGCTTGGCTTTTCTACTGCCTGAGAATTCCATGTCAACTGCCAGGGAGAAAAATAGAAGATGGGGATGGTAGGCAGCAACAAATTTTCAAGAGGAGAATTAAGGTTAAGAGTCTACTTTTCTGTTTTCCTCTCCTTTCTAAGATGCCTGGTTTTTCTTTATCAGACTCCTAAAAATTTCCTGATTCACTCTTGCCAATGATAAGTCATGGGAATCATGCAGTTGGAAGGATTAAATTTATACTTTTATGAACACTTTTTTTCCTATGCATTTTTGCTGTCTTGCCAGACAGCAGGATAGCCTCACACGGGAAACATGCCTTTGAACTTAAGTGATATCCGTGGTGAATTTATAGGCCAAATCATCACATATAATCTTTAGGAGTTTCCTTTTAATTTCTGCAACAACAGAGCATGCATTCTTAAGACAGAGTGCATTGAATTGCAAGAAACACAATTGAAGGTGTGAATGTAAAAAGTCTGAACCTTAATTTTCTTCCAGAATTCACAGGTGTCTGATTTGTGATATCATGGTCATTCACACCATTCAGATTTCCAGTGGAGCTATGAATTGGAGACAAAATTAATAACTTTTTTCCCCCCCCCACTGCAGATTGATCAACTGAAACAAGAACTCTCAAAGAAAGAATCAGAACTTCTTGCCTTACAAACTAAGCTTGAAACTCTTAGCAATCAGAATTCAGATTGCAAGCAACATATTGAAGTGCTTAAAGAGTCCCTTACTGCCAAAGAACAGAGAGCTGCCATACTTCAGACAGAGGTATTGTATCTCCTAATTGTGAAATGCAATAGAAATGTTGAGTTCATGGCCACTGTCAAGATTTTACATGTTTGATTCAAGTCTGTGTGGCAGGGAAGTTAAAGAATAATGAATAATTTAAACCAGTTTAAATGCCAATGTATTTGGTGTATATGTAATTTTGGGCTAGTACACCCAGCTCTCATTCTAGAATTTTTTTAGAAGCACTTATGATTGTCTTTTAAGAAAATGTTTGTGTCTAATTCTCATTGGCTTCAATGGCGGGGCCGGGGGGGGGGACCTTAATGACTTGATTGTTGTGGTGTCATGACCTGTTTTCTCCTCTATTAGGTGACTGAGTTGCTCTTTTGGTTGCTCTGGTTGATGCTTCTTTTCTTCCTTTTTTTGAAGGGTGAAGCTACTGATGTATTTTTAAGGGATATGTTGAAAGGTGCATATTATTAATCTCTGGTTATTTTTTTCAAGTGCAGACAACATTTATTTTAAAATAGTAATAATTTCATTCTTTAAAACAGACCAGTGTTTAAGTATTTATACATTATTTATGTATCTACAAAATCAGACCATAAAACTATGAGTAATGGAATACCCATTTGAGATGGTTGACACATTTAAGGGAATGTGTAAATCCAGTATTTAAAATGTCCATTAACTATTTTCCTAGTGTTTAAAAAACTTCATAGGCTTGGAGCACACAATACTGATTGGATTGATTGCTATTAAAACTTCTTGATTTTATTGTTAGTGTGTTTGCTTTTTTCAGGAAACAAATACCTGTGGAATTTAGTCATACAGTGCAAGTAGTTTCTGTTTAGAGAAGTATATTATTTAAGGTATACAGGAGTCTTATAGAATGTTTCAAATGTCTAGCTAGCAAAACTCTAGGAAAAAAATGGCTTAAATTCATCCGTCTTGTGGAAGCAGGAAATCAATATTTCTAAGATTCTGATTATCCCTTTTTGCTGTATGTCTTGTGCTCTGCATGCTAAGAAGATACAGATGAAATCTGGAATTTCCAGCTTGTGTTTAATGGTCCAACTAGCATATGTGTATAATACAAGGATAAAAAGCAATTTCAGTGATAATAATAATTCCAGCAATTTTGGTGGTCTCTAGCATTTGAGTAGGCAAGATTGTTTTTGAATCCTGGGCTCTGCAAGTCTGCTTTGCAAGGCTTGTATGACCTGTCATACTGCTGAGGATGGTGATGAATTCCATTGGTTCTCCACTGATTTGACTTCCCAATCCCTTATCAGACTGGTTTGTACTCAGTGTATTACAATCTTATGGCTGGCTGATGGGCAGTGGTACAGAGAACTGAATTACAGTGTTCTTGATGAAGGGCTGCTGGGATGCTTCAGTCCTGGTGGAGAAGCAGTTGGCTTCTGACAGGTATCTAATTCCTGTTCTCAGTTTCTGCACAAGGCTGATGAGCTTGAACCTTTTACATTGAGGCCTAGACTGTGCTGTGGTACCAATCCAGCTGTGCTTCTAGACACAGCAGGTCTGGTTCTCTGGGAATTGGGAAAAGATTTTGGTTGCTTAGAGGAACTGTATCATCTATCTCCAGGCCTCTCCAGGTCTTATCTAAAGGTATGGCAATGGCTTCCAGCAGCAGATGGGAAAGCAGCTGCAGGGAGATGCAGGGCAAATGGCAGCCCTCCAGCAGGTGGAAGTCATTAGGGAAGGAATTTTGTACTGTACAAGCTATTGTTGGTCATTCCCAGATGAGGAAAGCTAATAACATTTTGGCCTGCATTAAGCCACACTCCATTCTTCCAGCGTGTCTGTCTACACTGTCTATTTGTAGAACAGTTTTTCTACAGTTTTGTGTCCTAAAACATGTTCATAACTTGCCTTGAAGTGCTTCTTTCTGGAGGTGAAAGTAACCAGCAAAAGGCAGTTCTAGTCCTGTGCTGAGTAAGGTATTGAGAGTTGCAGTGTCAACTTCCTGCTTAAATAGGATTACTTTCTAATCACCTTGTTGTAATTAAATTAGCATAGTAAATCCTGTAATAAAAGAAACTCTCCATAGGCTCTCAGTTATTTCATAAGAAGCCTTTTATTATTATTTAGCTTAAAGGCACTCTGCAGGTTATCTTCAGGTTTTTCTGAAGCAGCTGTGTATGACAGTGGGATGTGATTCACAGAATCATTAATGGTTGAGGTTGGAAGAGAACTCTGGAGCTCATCTGGTCCAACCCTCCTACTTGAGCAGAGCCACCTAGAGTGAGCTATCCAGGACCATATCTAGATGTCTCTTGAATATCTCAAGGCATGAGACTCTACAACCTCTTTGGGCCACATGAGTCAGTGTGAGTGTTTCCAATGTTCAGAGGGAACCCCCTGTGTTTCAGTTTGTGCCCATTGCATCTTGTCCTCTCACTGGGCTCCATCTCTACAGGCTTCCTTCATATATTTATACACAATGATAAAATGCCCCATTCTGTTTTCTAGGTTAAACAGTTCACCTCTCCCAGGCTTTTGTCATATGAGAGATGCTCCAATACTTTAATAAAGCCCTTATTTAATTTAATCCTTTAGTCTCTTTATGGCCTTTTGCTGGGCTGGTCTCCAGTATGCCCAGAACTGGACATGATGTCTCAGGTGTGGCCTGAGCAGTGACTGATAGAGGAGAAGGATCATCTCCCTAAACCTTCTGTCAGCACCCTTCCTAATGAGCCCAGGGTGCTGTTCGTGTGTCCCTGTTGGGACACATTGCTGGTGCTCACCATTGTGGCCACCAGGACCCCAAGGTCCTTTTCTGCAAAGCTGCTTTTCAGCTGAGTGAACTCCAGCACGTGCAGGTGCTTGGTGTTGTTCCTCTCCTGGTTCAGGATTTTATATCTCCTTTCCCTGAACTCCATGAGCTTCATGTCTGCACATTGCTCCAGCTTGTCAAAATCCCTCTGAACAGCAGCACAGCCCTCTGGTGTATCAGCTGCCTTTCCACGTTTTCTCCACCAGCACGCTTGCTAAGGCTGCACCCTACCCCATCATCCAGATCACAGAACAGGGCTGGATGCAGTATTAACCCCGGGGATGCAATACTGGATCTGCTGGAGTCTCCTGATGCCACTTGATTGCCACTTGATTGCCACCTACCTACATGGTTCTCACAAGCCAGGTCTGATAGGGCATGAGGCTTAGAAGTAATATATTGGTATTAATGACAGTTTTTGTGTAGTTCACGTATCCCTGGAAGTTCATTAGTTTCACTCTATTTCTACCAGTGTTTGTTATTCAGTAGAATGGATTTTTTGGGGGGTATAATTTCATGTTTGGAATTTTCATGATGTCTTAGCAAAATTACCTCAGAAAATATTACTGTTTTAAAACTGTACTCTAAGTTTGAGCTCTATCTTACACAATTGGTTTCAACAGTGAGAAATTAAGTGTAAGCAGAGTTACGATGATTTTCATCCTGAAGAATACTGACTACTATTGACGCATGACTAGCAGATTTAGTTGGTTTACATTTGTTATACCAGATCATCAGAAATAAGAGAGCACTTGAATTTTTTTGATGAGTTTTTGATCAGGTTTCAGGTGCAATGGCACTTTGTGACAAAATGTGAGAAAAATTAAAACCATTGGTAAACAAGCCCAGAATCCAAATTCAATGTTCTTTTGCGTGGTGTTTTTGTTATCCCAGTGATGTCAGTGTTCTGTTTTGATTTAAATATGTTTGGTTGACTTAAAAAGCTATTACTTGAAGTTTTTATTGACAGCGGAAACACAAAGAAATAAACCCTATACAGCAGGAACTATCACAGTGGCCAGAGTTGGGAGGTCTGAAAATGGTTTACTGCCAGTAGAAAAAATGTTGGAAGCTGTCCTTAGAAGGTTCACTACCTCTGCTACATGCATTTAATTTTGTTCCATTTTTAAGGTTATATATGATAATAGGGCCAAACTATGCAAACTTCCTACCCTAATGTATATACCTTTTGTTTTGATTATCTCTTTATTAATGATGTGAAAATCCTGGGGTCAGATAAAAATGAGCCAATGTAAGGCTAGTCCAGCTACAGAAAACTGAAAATGTCACTGTGCTCCATCGAGAATTGTTAAAAGGAACAATGCAACACTTGATGAGGTTTTCCCTGGTGTGTGAAAAACCTGTTAAAATATGTTAATTTTTAAATTAAGTCTTGTAGTGTTACTGCAGAAGGAAAGAAGTTAAAGAGTGAATGATCCTTTTCAATTATTTAAAAAGATTAAATACTACCATTTGTTTACTTTAAAAAGTTATAGACAGTAAATTTTGATTCTTTTTTGTGCATATTTGCAGTGATTGGCACTTAACTACTGCGCTTACCATCAGGAAAAAAAACTTTATTTAAATTGATTCAAATAAATTCAACTTAGCAGGGTAGCTCAGTGGAAAAAACCATTTGTTTCCTAAGCGTTTCTGACACAAATATACTTTAGCACTAGTGTATCATTGCTTTAGATAACATACCTGCAAACTGGCAGGTGTGCTGTTTGAATGTTACTGAACTGTGAAATAAGTAAATGTCTACAAAGAAGTTTTGTAAATAGTGAGCATAGTTCTGTCAATGGAGAAAATGGATTGGAAAAATGGCAAAGTCTGTACTGTAACTGAACACTTATGTGTTCAGCATACACATAATAATATAGAAAACCTAATAAAAATGAAGGGGAAGGGTGATTATAGTAGTTATTTATTGAAATCTGCTTTTTTGTTTAAACAAATCTGTTTATAGAGAAGGGTTGTGAAATGATTGACTTCTTGGCAGCTCATAGTTTGCATAAAGAGCAAATAAAAGCAGACAGCACAAAATACTTGGAACAAGACTGAAAAAGTTTTATTTTTCTTTCTATTACAATGTTGATATTTGATATTTCTTGAAATGTAAATCTGCTTTTAATTTTACAACAATAATAGTATAATTATGGTTATTTCACTCTCACAGTTTTATTTTTCTAAGTTAGAGTTTTACTTTGAAATTGTGTTTTTCTATTGTTTTGTGATTTTTCTTGTTTCAGATCAGGCTGTGCCAGATCTTTCAATGTGGTCTCTTTGCTGTGCTGCCAGGGCATTGTTCTGGTGGATGTGCTGTGCGTGCGAGGGGAGGATCACCCACGGCACAAAGCACCATTCTGGACACCCGGCTACTATTTGCTCTCTGCCACTCTGCAGCTGTCCACTGCTTTCTTGACAGAGGGTTCCATATTTCAAGTACAGCTTTGTCTCAGGTGGAATGTGCCAGACATTTCAGTTTCTGTGCAGCATTCACGTGTTGTAGGCCCCATGACTGTTCAGAACAGGAGAGAGAAGGGTAGTGGCAGAACAGTGAATTCAGAGTTAAGCTGAAAGAACACACAGGTTAGCAAAACGCTATGTCTAAACAGAAGTAAACTGTGAAGCAAAGGCAGGAGGGTTTTCATTTATTGTTTTTTCTTTTGGGGTCTATCCACCTATTGGATTCTGATTTCAAGTCTGTTCAGAGGCACATTAAATGGCCTGGTTTGATTTCAGGGATCTCTGTGCTTTGAGCAGAAGGTTGCACTTGTGACCTCCACTACCATTCCAGTGACTTTATGGTATTACACATGATGCTCTCTCAAGTACTTGATAGGTATTACACAGACCATCCCATTCCCCTTGACTGAATTAATTCTTAATTATTGCTTTGAATATTCTTTCTTTCTTATGGGGACACCATTATTTTCATTTCAAAGAAATTGAAACTGAATTTCCTGTGAGGAAGGTGACTGAAAGAGTAGAGAATCCCATTTGCAGGGCCAGTAGAAAGTAGTGCCCAGAGGCAGGAAAACAAAGTTAAAAAGAAAATGGGAAAGTAAAAAGAATGGGCTGTATATTTGGTGTGTAAAGACTTTATGCAAGTTATTTGGGACATAGTCTAATGAATGTTAGATTTATCTTCTTGTCAAAACACTTCTCATTTCCATCTGTTTTATTGAATCAAAGTGAAAATTAAAGTGTAGTTCCCTCCTGCCCACCACCCAGTTCTTAGTTTTATAGAAAATTACCTTGTTGCCATTGAAAACAATATTCAGTTAGACAGCTTTAATGGGCTTTTATAACTGAGCAAAATTTACTCTGATAAGCTAAGTCACTAGTGATGGAAATGATTAGAAAAATATTAGTACTGTTAGCTCCTAATTTAAATGCTTTGCTCTAACTGGAGGTGTTTGAAAAGGAACTTGGGTAGGATTGCTTCAGAAATGATTCTTTGTATACCCTAACTACTGCTTAAATTGTGGTTGATCTAAAGGGGCCTAGTCATGATCCTGGTGTACTGGCACCATATACAAGAAATGCAAAGAAAAATACACTTCAAAACAGCATTGAAATTTCACCAGGTAGATGCAAACCCAAGGGGAACACAAAAATGTAATTAGCAGAATAACTAGTAGATGTAACAATAACCAGTCTGAAACAGTTAATGATGTTTTGCATGTATTGCTATAGTGATGAAATGTGTGAAGTTGTTGAAGTAGTTTGCATATTTTTGGGCTTTCTGCTTGAGAGACAACTGGGGAGAAAAGGCTAGAGCCACTTTTTGAATTTGTCATCTCCTTTTTCAGGATGTCCTCTTCCTAACATGGGTAGCAGTCCTTAATTCACAACTGCTCTTAACCCAAACACTCAGATTGTGGGAGGTGCAAAGATAGATTCTCAGCCTTCCTCTGTCTCTGCTGAGGAAAAAAGATATGCTTACAACAGAAGCAGAGTTTAAAATAGCAGTATGGTCCATTTGGAATGAAAAAACTTCTGCAGCTGTGATCATCCAGAAATCTTTAGAGATGCTTATAGTGACAGTAGACCTCCTATGGCTTTTTGATTATTTTCTTGGTAGAATTCTGAATAATATATTCCTTTATGGCTATGTGATGTGGGTTGTTTGTTTTCTTCCTTTTCCCCTTGTTTGACTTTCAGAAGGAAAGAATTATCTAGTTCTTGGTATCACAGTGGACAATGAAAAGTAAAAAGATCTGACCTTCTGAAAGATTAGTGGTTTCAGAGGTAACCTGCTAAGTGTTCAGATAAGATCAGCTCGGGCAAACAGAACTCATACATTTCATGTCCCAAGTGATAGCATGATATAATTACATAATATTTTACATTTCTTTAGTTCTTTCCACACTTAAAGTCAAGTAATGAGTCTGAAAATTTTTGAAAGATTTGTCATTATAGGTAAAAAGTATTTACAAATTATTCCCTGCAAAAGAAACAGCAGCTGCATTTTCTCCTGAGTAATTTAATTCTGTCATTACTTGCTATGTTTTCAACTAGCTAATGTGATATACTTGATGGAATTCCAGTTTTCTGGCTTCCATTTTTGTTTTCTGTTAAAGTCTAAGCTGTCTTTTCATTTCCTGAATTGGATGAAATAGAAACCCAGACAGAAGTGCACTACTTCCTTTAGACAGGCAAAGGATAACAGAAGTGTGCCAAAAGCTGTCTTTCTGAAGTAGATTTGGTACTTCACAACTCTGCCATGGGAAGTCATGGCAGTTAAGTTGTGTAGCCTTAAGGCTTTAGTAAATGAAAGTCCTTGAGGACTGTTGGCTGGCACTGACATGTGGGAACAATCATCTTGGTTTCAAGTTGTTGCGGGGAGGAATTGCAGTTGTGCACACAGAACCTTAAAAACAGTGGCCTGATACTTAAAAAGAAGCTGGCTAAACAACTACTGTGCATGATAGCACCTAGCTAAAAAGGATATTAATGTCCTTGGAGCAAAAATTTTTAAAGATATGAAATTATTGAGATGGCTCTGAATTGGATTCAATTAAGCCACAAAATGCTCTCAAATGCAGGGTACTAATTAACATAGGCTGGACTTGACTAAGAAAAAGTGCTTGTAACAAAGATATGAAATCATCTACCTCCTTTGAAAAGTGTTTGTTTATCTTAAATCATGGGAGTGGTTAATGGTGTTAGTAAACTTTACAGTTAGGTGACTCTACCTCAGTTCTCCATTTGTTTGATTCTTTGATTCTTTCCTGTGTTTTTTTTTTTTTAAACATGGCATTGTAGCTTAGCTCTTCAAACAAATCCTTCAGTTTTGCCTTTCCTATATGAACACACACTTTCTCCTTGCTAACATCAAATTATTTCTGTGCAATAAAATTCATAATGCAGTAATGTTTTTAAAAAATACAGTAGCATTAAGTGACATTAAATAACTTGAATCTGTTTCATTGTCTTTAGTTATTATCTGTTCTGTGAAATATAAAGAAGAAAAGCTTTGAGTTGCTTCCTGTGTTTCTCCCTTGAATGTGCTCTTTGTCACACAGAAGGTTAAGTTACTCCTGTGATTTTCAATATTAATTTCTGTAGTTTTGAGAAGGAACCAATGTAAAAAGTGATGACAATATCAAAGTTTGCTGATGTCATTACAGATACCACATATGGGGGTTTTCTTGCTCTCTTATAATCATACTTAGCCTACCAGTCTGTAGTTGGTTAAAAGCTGCAAATGCATCCTGATGAATTTCCCCTGTAAACTCTTGGTCACAGGTCTGTCTCTGTATTTGAAGTCCTTGTTCCCAATAACTCAGAATGTTTCTAGTTTTACAGAAGAAACTGTAAGTTAGAAAAAATGACAGTTTACAAAAGTGGAAAAAAATTGGTTTAAAAATGCAAGCACATATTTCTGATAAATTTCAAGAAATGAGTAACAAAAAAAGGAAACAACATTTTTGTCAAGCATTAAGAATAAATCTAAAGGAGAAGATGACGTATTCTACAAAATCAGCAGGAAATGAGTGAAAAAGAGCATGAAATTGTGGAGGGGGTTGTGGATGCTGTTACGTACGAGCACTGGGACAGGAACATCTGTGCTCATGTATAGAGCTGCTTAAACATTGTCTGAATCAGTGGAGTTCTGCTACAATTTGTGTTAGAAATGTGTGTAGGTATTGTAAAACTAAGACCTAACAAGATAAAATCAGGGATTTGCAAGTCAAGTATTTAGAGTTTTGAAAATGTTGGTACTTGTGTCAAGTTGGATTAAGAAGTAGATCAGAAGACGGAATAAAATGGATAAGGATGCTTTGGTTTCTGTTACTGTGGTGTTCATCTAGCCTATTTTAACATAACATGTCAGACTATATTTGCAGAGACAAATCTTAATTCTTACATTTTGTAATGTGTGGTGTTGGTTCCTCCTCACCCCTACTGAGTAATGATTTTCCTTTAAAAAATGTTGATTTTGTAGATATTCATAAAGGGCTTGTGAACCACTATTGCCTTTGCTTCATACTCTTTTTCTTCTGTCTTTCAGTGGAAGTAAGCTTGATACAAGCAGGGTGCATATCAGATACCAGGATTAGCTGGAAATAGGCTGGAACAATTCTGCAAGTATGGCTTTTATGAGGACTCATTTCATTCTTGAGTGCTTTTGCTTTTGTTTTTCAAATTCTTCCTCGGGTCAAACAAGCATAACAGCTGTTTCTTATCTATAAAGACTGCTTTCTTCCAGCTGCCCCGTGCTGTGAGATCAGGCACAAGATTAGTACAGGGTGGGAAAGACTGAGGAGTGTGTAAATAAAAACAGTTTGGTCTCACATTCACTGCCTGCTTATTTTCCCCTTTCAGTTGCTTAAACTGTTGAAATTCCAAGAAAGTACCTAAAGTACTTTCCATTAGTTAATTACTTTTACACTGTATCACTTACTTATTATTCTGAACATTGTTGGAGCAATGCTAATTTGGATTCGGGTAAAGATTATAGTATTTATAAATACTGTAGAGTCTTCCTATAATCCCTAATTGAAATTAAAATCAGTGTCTATTATAGCTGCCTATTTCTATATATTCCTAATCTTTTGCATAAAAATATTTTCCTGTTTTCCAAATATAGGTACTATTTGTGGTTGAAATTAAAACATTTTTGTAGCAAGACCAGAGAAAGTGACTTTCTATTCCAAGATATTTAGTGTTTTTCAGCAGTCAATGTGGACAAACATTGCAATTGAAATATTCTGCATGGAGGACACAATTGTTGCCTTAAAACTTAGAAGAAATAATAAAATAAGAAAATTGTCAGTAGCAATTACTACCAATAGCAATGGGAATTGCTAAGACACTTTTTTCTGTGCTTTCTGCAAGAAGTGTTCATGACGCCTGTGTGCCATATCCAGTGTAACAGAAGTGATTCTTTGGTCAGGGGCTTGCTTGCATGGAAGATGGATTACTGCTGGAAAGGTTCATACTGGAGGGTCATCTTTCACCTTTAAATTTAGATAAATACCAAAATCATGTAAAAATAAGCAGAGTCTTTACTGGACAAGGCAGGAAACTGTAGAGGAAAGTGTGCTCAGGTATATTTGAGCTCCAGATTGCACTTCATTGGTCTTTTACATGTTTTGGAACTCTAAAACAACTTAGTGCACAGTTGTTAATCTGTTACACTGCATTTCAAACAGAACATGTATTTTTGTGTCATGGTTCAACATTCTTTTCTGGTTTTGAATATCTATGGCTAAATTTCTATGCTTTATGTCAGGAGCAATAAGGTTCCTGAGATGAGAATATGTGGGAATAAAAGATGGAAATCTTAATTCTTCTCAATACCTAGTCAGTTCCACATTATTTGAGTTACAATAAAGTAATCTTTTCTTTTACTATTAATTTAATTTTTAAGTCAACTGTAAATTTCATTTCTTTTTCAGCCAAAAGATTTCCATTTTCTTCACCAATAGGCACAGGTAATTACTAAGACATTTCATTGTGGAGCTGTTTAGTCTTTTTGCATATGTGATATAAAAAAAATATTCCTCTTATGAAATACTGTATTTTTTTTTTTGTTTTAGGCCAGTTTTATCTTTCCTTGGCTCAGGTGCTTGTTGACTTTTCAATAGAAGCATTGGTTGGTTTCCTTGTTTATGTTGAAATGTTGCCAGAAGTTGGGGGGAAGGGAAAGAGGGAAAGAGAAGTTGCCTTTATTTTATCCCATTTTAGGATTTTATGCATGATTTCATAACATTGTGGTAAATACAATAGTACATATTTAATACAGCTTGTAGGTTTATGTTTGCAACAGACTGGAAACAATTGACAGTACTTTTCTTAAGCATAACCAAAAACATAATGAAGTTTATTCTGCCATGTGTCAGGCTGCAAATAAAGACAGGCACATGTGTGGTCAACCTTCCCTCCATTTCTAGAAAAGTGCCATTGGACCAAATAAACTCATTTTAAATCAGGCAGGAAATCTTTGCCAGACTTGACCTAGACTTGTGTGTGTTTGTGACTCACGGCTCTGCCCAGCCCTGCAGCTGAATTGGTTTTTGAGCCAAACCAAAGTCCAGGCTTCGCTGCACTGAGGTGCCAGCAGCCGGTTACTTTTTTCTCTTCCAGGGTGATTGTTCCACCACTGTGTGTTCCACCAGTCTGGCAGCAGGCTCCACTCTACTTTGTGTCATCTTCTGCCATGAATTTTGAAGTATGCTGTCACATACCTAGTGAGAGAATAAGCTTAAATTATGTATGTTTTTCCTGGACAAAGAATGCTTTCAGGAATTGTTCAAAATAGAGGAGAATATTTTGTTACCATGCATTTTTATAAATGATCAATTTTTTAAATTGAAATCAGCTTTTGTACTTCTCTAGTTGTGAAGCTAAATGAAAATGAATGACTCCCCCAAGGTCCTTTGCACAAGTGTCTGAGAGGAATAGGGTGACCCTCTCTGAGAATCGGATTTAGGGTTAAGAAAGACAAAGCCCATCTGGACTTGAATATAACAAGACATAGAATGGACAACAAGAAAGGTTTCAACAGATACACCAATAGCAGAAGACTAAGGAAAATATGGGATCAGTGATAAATGGGAGGGGAGATCTGATCCTAAAGGAGATGGAGACAGTCCAGGTACTTAATGCCTTGTTCATCTTCATCATTACTGGAAAGACCAACCTTCTGCAATCCCAGGTCTCTGAAACCACTACAGGAGTCCACTGCCAAGTAAACTTATCCTTGATGGAGGAGGATCAGCTCAGGGGATATTTAAAGAAACCAGACACATACAACTCCCTTGGCCATGCTGGAATGTATCTTTAAGGCCTGAAGGCATTGTGTCAGTTACCCTTGGAAAGTGATGGGAATTGGGAGAGGTTTCTGAGAACTGCCAGTGTCTTACAAAAGGTAAGAAAGAGGATCCAGGGAACTTACACTGATTACAGGGATCCCTGGAAAGGTCATAATAAAGAAGGAATAATCCTGGAAGCCATTTCCAGATATATGACAGACAAGAAGGTGATTTGTAGTAGCTAGCATGGGTTTATGAACTTCTGGGTAAATTCTCCCCAAAAAGCTGGATTTTTGATGGGTTGTTGATTGATTTGAAATCTGTTTCTCTGTGTTTATGTTTGTTGGATAAATCTTAAGCATTCTTTGTTATAGTATATATCTTTTGCAGTTACTGCAAGGTCTCTTTTTCAGTAATCCTTTTTGTAGTGGTTTTAATGGTTTTTAGCCAACTAAAGCCTTGAGAGATCACTGTTTAACTTCATTGTGTAAAGGATGGTAAAAGCTCAGGTACACAATAAATTCTCACCACTTACCTTGTGAACAAAATTACAGGATAGCTGGAATTCTTGGACCTTCCAACACTCGCTTCTGTGTGCATTTCATACTCAATCTACCCAGTTGCTATGTGCTCATGGGGAAATCCTCAGGGAGGATTGGGCTGTGGGTATTTCACTGGGTAGTGTCAAGCCTGGTTAGAGGTTGTCTAGCCCAAGCTTCTGATCTAAGTAGGTTTTAGTTTAGCAAGTTGCTCAGGATGGCATCCAGCCAAGTTTTGGATACCTCAGGAATGGATTTTCCATAACTTATTTAGACACATACTTCAGTAGTTGACCAAGCTTGTGGTAAAAACCCTAAGCAAACAAAAACCAAACAAAAAAAAAATGTTTTCTCTATGTCAAGGTGGAATTTCCATGTTCCACTTGTCTCATCCCTGCCTACTGCTCCTTTGAGAAGAGTCTCGCCCTGTCTCCTCATGCCCTTCCACTCAGTCATAGTTGAAGACAACCCTGAGACCTCACTGTGGCTGTTTTGTCAGGGTGCACAGACCAGGTGCTCAGCCTCTGCAGGTACATTCTGTGTGTCAGTTCCCAGCCATCCAGGTGAGTCCTTCAGTTGGACTCATACTGTCTAAGATGAGCTCTGAGTGTGTTCCAGAGACTGTCTTCACATCTCCAAGGCATGTGCTGCCTCTTCCAGTTATCTGGCTTTGTTTCCTGCTGGCTTAGCTATTGTGAAGACTTTTGTGTTCTGATGCATAACCAAAAGAAGCATTTCTAGTGTCGCCTCTTCTGAGGCGCGGTGACCTGGTTCAGGACCGGCACGGTGGCCCACCCCTGGCCACTGGGTCCATAAGCTCTCAGACACCAGTATGGTGGAAGGCAAATGGCGTTTATTGGAAGGTGATTCAGGGTTTTTATAACCTAAGTTTTGGAATGTCACATCCTCCTGCTTGTGTCACAAGCTGGGTGGTCCTAATTGACTACAGGGTTAAACAACTAAACAGAGGGGGGGTTCTACCTGTCCCGTACATCCCGTAAATCTTCAGACCGCCTATATCTACCACATTTCCCCCCACTTTTTGACTAACAAAATACACTGTAAAACAAAAGCATAAAGCAAAA
>VYXD01013304.1:85424-103106 GCA_013397195.1 Hylia prasina | reverse complement strand
CTAAGTTCAAACTGAGCTTTGGCATCCCTGATTTTTTTCCTACATTCTCTAGCAGCCCCCTTAAATATTTCTTGAGCGACCTGACCCTCCTTCCAGAAATGATACATTCTCTTTTTATTCTTAAGTTCCTCCAAAACCTCCTTGCCCATCCAGGCTGGACATTTACCTCATCAACTCATCTTTAGTGACACAGGGACAGTCTGTTCCTGTGCCCTCAAGATCTCTGTTTTGAAGTATACCCAGCTTTCCTGAACTCCTTTGTTTTTAAGGGCTGCTTCCCAAGGAACTCTCTGAAGAAGTCTCCTAAACAGGCCAAAGTCTGCCCTCCAGAAGTCCAGTGTAAGAGTCTTATTGGTGTTCCTCCTGATGTCACCAAATATTGAGAATTCCATAATTTCATGATCACTCTGCTGTAATCAGCCTCCAACCACCACATCTCCCACAAGCCCATCTCTGTTTGTAAACAGAGACTGACTTTGTCAGGGTTTCTAGGATTTTTGTTTGTTTGTTTGCTTGAGTGTTTTTGTACTACTAAATTCCTATTTTTAATATTCCTAGAACAGAACTGTTATTCCTATTCCCAAATCTTTGCCTGAAAGCCCTTAACTGCAAAATTAAAATAATTTGGAGGGAGGGGGTTTACATTCTCCATTCCAAGGGAAACTCCAGGTTTCCCTGGCAGACACCTGTCTTCCTAAACCTAGACAACTGGGTATTAGGAACAATTTCTTGGAAGAAAGGGTGGTCAAACATTGGGTCAGGCTGCCAAAGGCAGTGAAGGAGTAACCATTCCCAGTAGGATTTAACAGCCATGTAGATGTGGCACTTGGGGACATCCCCCTGGGCTTGGCAGTGCTGGGGTAAATGTGGGACCCGATGATCTTAGAGGGCTTTCCAAACATCATTAATTCTCTGAGGGTCACATGTTACTCCCATGGCCACGTGGACAAGGACACACACAGGTAAGGAACCCCTCAAATCCTAATGCCTGAGGTTTGCACTGCAGACACGGACAAGTCACTGCTTTTGATGGAGCGGTGTTGTCACCCCAGACTGCCTGAGATGGGCAGAGAAAAGACAACACATTTATTACCTGTATGTAAAATTTCGGACATTTCCTAGCTATGCTCAGTTTGGAGCCATTTCACAGGTCAGCAAAACCAGGAGCTGCATGGTCTTCACCTCGTCCTACATAGTGGGATGGGGTGTGCAGCAGCACAGCCACAGTAGGGAGGGCTGTGGTGATGGAACAGGACAAGGAGGAGCAGCAGGGACAGCACCAGTGCGTCACCATGGCCATGCACACTCAAGGGACACAGAACCAGCACAGCTCTGCACATGAAGCTGTGGCTGTCAGGGGCAAGGGACACGTAGGACTGGCAGGACCAGCACAGAGATCCCAATTCCCCAGAGGGATCATCTGCAGGGCAGCTCCAGCACAGGCACCCCACACAGCCTGGCCCAGCAGGCACTGCCAGGCTCAGCGTCCCCAAAGCAGGGCCAGGCAGGAGCATCCCCAGGGACACTGAGCCACTGCTCAGCCCCAGCACCATCCCCAGGGCCTTGTGCTGCCACCAAGGCAGTGCCAGCCCCAGGGGCAGCAGGCACAGCAGCCCTCCAGCAGCAGGACACGCACACACGGCCCAGCCCTGCAATGCCAAAGTGCTCTTTGTCTTTATTCAAGCCGGGAAAAGCAGCCCCTGCCCCAAAGACAGCGGGGCTGGCACCACAGGCCTCCAGCCCAGCAGCACCCAGCAGGAGCAGCTGCCACTGCTGCTGTCAGCCCAGCTGGGCACGGCACAGGCAGCCAGGGGAGGGGACAGCAGGACATCAGGGTCCAGGAGGCAGAAGCGAGGGCCATGTCCTGCTTGGCAACTTCAGGGTCTCAATGCAAGCGACTGTAAGAAGAAAACAGACAAGCAGATCAGCTGTTGTACCTTTCCCTGCCACTCTGTCCCCCTGCCCTGCAATGGCCAGGGTGTGGTGCAGCAGCCTCAGGCTGAGGGGAGGTGAGGTGCAGTCCTTAGTGCAGACAGGTTGGACCTGGGCTGTCTCAGTGCCGGCAGCCCTGGCTCCAGGTGTGTGCAGATGCAGCAAGACCTGGATCATGTCCTCCGTGCTGCACAAGGACGGGGAACTTTTCCCTGTTGTGTGGCTTGGACGACTCCTCTGCAGAGCCAGAGTGAGGCCCTGGGGACTGGAGCAGAGTGGGGAGGCCCTGGCTGACCTGGGGCTGCTGCAGCTCCACTGTCAGGGCAGCTGCGAAACTCGCAAGGACTTTTCCCTCCCCTCCCTGGGCATCTCTCCTACTAGGAATCGATAAGGAGATTATGTAGCAGACATTCACAGGAAATAAATTTGCTACATATTTCATTGTGGACAAAAGAGAGAACTCTGTCCTCAGGCAGGATTCCAGACCTTATCTCTTGCAGCACACACTGTACAGTGTGCATCTTCCAATGGGTCTCGCAGGGAAGGTGCATCTCCCATAAGTGCAGTATCCCCCTCTTTTCCTGCATCCAGCTGCATTTGAGGTTTCCATGGGGAGAGAAACATACAGAACAATTAAAGCAATTATCTGTGAGAGCAGTGTGTGGTTGCAAAAGGCTGGTGGTGTTTGTGCATTTCTGGGCAGTGGATGGATTCAGCTCCAACCTCCCCACAGCAAAGATCACACATAGGGCAAAAGAACATTCAGAGACATCCAAAGAGAAATAGCTGGGAGCAGAGTCAGAGTCTGAAACCAAACCCCTTCCTTACCCACCCAAGAAACCAGTATTCTATTTCCATGGGCCCTTTCCACCCCAAGTCTGTGTCCTATAGAACAATCACTGGAGAAATCCATTTGACTTCAATCCCATTACCTTCTAATCCCCCCACAAACACAGTCATTTCCAGAGACACTGAATTCCCGCTGCTGGGTGCTCACACTTTCCCCCATTTCCCCTCTTCCCCTCTCACCTGAGGCACCCTGAACCAACAGGACGATCAGGGGGAAGAGCAGGAACAGGATCTTCATGGCTGGTGCCTCTCCTGGGTCTTCAGAGGGCTGCAGAGGGGACACCAAGGCAATGGGGACATGCAGGAGCCCTGGTGGGGCAAAATCTGGGCTCTGTGGTTCACCAAACTGCAGATGGGCTGCTCCCAACCACAGCTGGTGATGTTTCCTCTACTTTCCTCTTAAAAAGAATTGTTGTTTGTGCCACCCTGCCAACCTCAGGAGCATTTAATGATGTTTCAGTCTCTGGGAAGTCCATTACCTCATCTGATCCTTTTCCAGGACACCCCACAGTCACCTACCTGATGAAGGTCTGGGTGTTCAGACAGCAACAAACCCAACAAGAATCTCTGTGTCCAGTGGCCCTTGGGTTCAAGGTGCACTTTTTTGACCAAACCACTCTGATTTTATATTGTTGCAAGCTGTGGGGACATTCACTGATTTTTGCTGATACATCCCCCCTTGGCCAATCAGAAAGCCACCCATCCATGTGGGGATGCTGGGGCTTCTCCCTGTTCCTCTCTGATGCAATGGCAGAGGCTGAGGAGCCTCCTGGGGCTGTTGCAATCAATGTCACCGTTGTTCCCACGCAACACCTCTTGTGACACTGGTGGCACAGAGGCACCCAGGCTGTGGTGGCATGGCATGAACTGCCTGGGATGGACAAAACAGGCTGGTGGGTGTAGGCAGAAGTAGGAACAAGTCCCAACCAATCTCTCATGTGAGGGTGGTGAGGCCCTGGCACAGGTTGCTCAGAGGTTGCTGCCTCATCCCTGGAAGTGTCCAGGGCCAGGTTGGACAGGGCTTGGAGCAACCTGGGATAGTGGAAGGTGTTCCTGATCATGGTAGGGGTTGGAACTGGATGACCTTAAAAGTCTCTTCTTCCCCAAACCATTCTGAGATTCTTTGACAAAATATCTGTCTTTTCTGTCCTGTCAGTTTGCTTAGGGAGTTGGTGCTGTGTGACACAGAAACATTCAAAAAACTTTGGTTTCCTTCTCTTTTAACATCATAAGAACAGCTTCATCCTTTCCAAGGTGACTTGCATTCCAGCTGCAAAGAAGTGGTAAGCCTAAGGATGCCTTTCTGATGTCCACTCATATAGTCAAGGAGCGCAAAGAGGAAATGCAATCAGGTGAGATCACACCTCACCTCATCCTGTCTGAATCCTCTGTTTCTGAAATTGGCCTACTTGGTACAAAATCCACAAATATGGTTCAACAGCAGGAAAACGCTGTATAAAAATGTGCAATCCATGGGAGACTAGTGAAGGAAGGTGAACAGGGCCTTATCAGGCCTTAGAGGTGTGGACTTGATCAGCAGAGCTTTTGGATTTATAGGAATTTTGTGGTGTTTCAGAAAAATAAAGATCAAGGTGGCTCATGAAAGAAGCAACGTATCCATGGTTGCCTTCTGGCCATGCCCTACATCCATCTTATTACCTGTCCCATATTCCTAGTAAGCATTATTTGTAACCCTTTTTTGTAGAAACAGTCTGTCTGTGGTGTGTCTCCAGGGTGCTGGTCCATTGCTCAGAGAGACCAAAGCTCTTGGAGCTGGACCTTGGAGAGGAGAATGGGACTTGAGGTTGGATATCTCAGGGACACAAGGTCTGGCGTCCCCTGTCAGAGAGATGCACAGAGTCATGGAATGGTTTGGGTTGGAAGGATCTTTAGAATTCATCTCATGCCAACGCTTGCCATGGGCAGGGACACCTTCTACTATCCCAGGATGCTTCAAGCCTGGTCCAACCTGGCTTTGATGCATGATGGGGGCATCCCTCGAGCATCAATCTGTAGAAGTAGGATTGGGTGTCCATTGCTGGGTCCTTGGAATATCCTCTCTCCTGGAAGTTTGGAACCAGACGCAGGACCAGCCCAGGGCCAGCACAGCCAGGGATTGCTGCTTATGGTGTGGAAAGGACTTCCATAACCCCCACAGCAGGGAGGCCATGGCTGGGGCCAGCCCTGCCCTGGGAAGGTGCTCTGACCTGGGGATCTTGTCCTGGATCCCATCAGAGCTGCAGCTTGGCATTGCTGATCCAGACCCAGACTTGGACCCACAGCTGGCACCCTGATCTGACTTCCCTGTACCCACAGCAATGCCCAATACCCCAGGAGAGGCTGCTCCCACCCCTGGCTGCCCTGCTCCATGGAGGGGAGCAGTGGGTGTCCCCTGTCCCAGCATCCCTGTGCTCACTGCCCCATGGCAGTGCAGGGGCCACCCCCATGGCACCCCTGAGCTGAGTGTCCTGGATCTGCCACACCAATCATCCACAATGACCCTCATGGGCTCCTAACTGAGCCCCCAGACCCAGGCCTTGAAACCCTCCCAGCACCGACCCCCAACTCCATCCCGAGCTTCTGAGAAGCCCCATGGCACTGCCATCCCTATTCCCTCTGGAGCAGAAGGACTTCTCCCACCGCCCAGATACCCCTGGACCCCACAACACCCCGGGTGCCCCACAGCCAGGCCCCTGGGGATGGACCCAAGGACACCAAGGCAGTGTGTGTCCCATGGAACAGCCCCACAAGGACTCCTGACCCAGCCTGGCAGCCAGTGGACAACCAGCAGGTCCCCACTGAAATTAGGGTGGTCATAGCAACCCCTCCATCCCTGTGTGAGAGGTGCTGGGGTCCCCTTGCTGAGCCAAAAGGCTGGCCTTGAGGTCCCTGTGAGTGTCACATGTGCCGCCTCTCCCACCATGGCTGGAGATGCTGGTGTGGCTGTGGCCAGCCTGGAGAGAGGCTGGACGGTGGGACAGTGTTTGTGTGTCCATGTCTGTCAGGAATTCACCCCAGAGAGATGCACACCCAGGATACATCTTGGCAGTGGGAATCACCACCACCTTGTATTGGGGACACTGGGGTATGGGATTCCCACGGGATCCAGGTCTGGCCGTGCAGGGTTGCTGCTGCATCTGGCAGTGCTCGGTGCTTCCAGGCAGCATCGTCCCGACCACGCAGCGAGGGCACGGGCTGGTGTCCTGCTCGGGGATCCAGGAGCCCATCAGGGATACCAGCGCCTGTGGGAGGAAAGCTCTGTCAGTGCCTGTCCCAGCCAGGGCAGCAGCGAGGGTCAGGAATGTCCTTGCACCCTTGGGCTGCACATTCCCCGTTTTTTTTTCCCCCAACAGCCTCAACAGGAAGCAACCGGAGCCCTCCGGGCAGCCCTGAACTCACATCCGACAGCAGAATTCCTGCTCGGAGCAGAGGCCGATGCGGGCGATGCCCGGAGGGCAGGAGCGGTGGGAGCAGAATCCCCCGCGGCGCTGGCAGTCCTGGGCTGATGCTCGAACCGGGGGCAGCCCTGCAGGGCACGGAGAGAGGAGACTTTCAGCCGGGATGCTGAGCACGGCGCCTGGTCCCTGCGCGGCCAGCGTTAGCACAGCCCTGCTTGCCCCCTGCCGCAGCTGCTCAGCAGGTTGCCTGCGCCAGAAATCCAGGTGAGTTTATGGCACTTGGATGGGAGACAGTCACTGCTCCCCTAAGCAGGCTTTGGGAGAGGTCTCCATAATGCCTGCTGCCTCCTTCCTGGAACGAGAGAGCTCCAAGGGTGGAAGCAGGATTTCCCTTCCTCCCAGCTCCTCCTCCTCCTCTCCAGCAGGGCTGCTGTGCCCAGTGCTGCTGACTCAGAAATGCAAGGGTCAGGAGGCATGGAGAGGGGTCAAATCCCAGTTGTGGAAGGATGAGAGCTTTAGTACAGTGCCCCAGATATAGTCCCAGCAGCAGAACCTGCAGCTGGAGTCTTTCCTTAAAGGTGTGGGGTGAGAGGGACCCCGGCGGGAATTGGCACAGCCACCAGGAGAACTCACCCGTGATTCATCCGCTCAGGTGACAAATCCTCCCTAAAACACACAGACAAAGGACAACCCCCCCACATTTCTTACCTGTCACTCCCCGGAGCATCAGGAGGAGCAGAGCACAGAGGACAGGCAGGATCCGCATGCCTGGGAGTCGCCAGCAGAGTCGCGGCTCTGGGGAGAAGAGAAAGGAGGCAGAGGTGAGTGGGCGGGTCCCTTCCTGCAGGTCGTGTAGCACCTGCGCGGGGACAGAACCGAGGAGAGGGGATGTGACCAGCCGCTGGTGGGAGGATGCACTCGGCAGCCCGGGAGTCGGAGCTTCCTGGCACCAGCAGCAGTTTGGTCTCTCCACGTGGCACAATATCCCTTGGGACGGCTGAGTCCTCAAAACATCCAGCCCCAAAGCTCCTTTTTCTGTTTCTTCCCCCGACAGAGAAAAACAAGCAGAGCTTTCCTCATCTGACACCTGAGAAGGATTCCCAGGCCTCCAGCCCAGGATCTTGTGTCATCCCGCCTTGCGTAAGGGCTGCTCGGTGCTGTGGTTTGCTGGACACCTCTGGGGACACACACACAGCATCCCTGTTCGTTAGGCCTTGGCAAACAATCAGCTTTCACCACACAAAGGAGCTCTGTCCTCCTCCCCCCACGGGAAGCGCGCCCTCTATGCTTCGCTTGAAAATAACTTGGAAGACACCGCTTGGGATGACATCCCCGTCCAACTGGCCAAGCTTTAATTGTGGCTTTGTTTGGTGGAGTTTGCTGTGTGTAACCCTTTGCTGTTTGATGGAGCATCTTCATAAACGTTTCCAGCCTCGCTGCAGTTTCATCAAGCGTTACGGGGACGTGTGTGGGGATGGATGTGAAAAACACACTCGTGCCTGGTGTGTACTCACTGAGCGGTCACATGAGTTGTGGAATCACACAGTGATTTGGTTTGGAAGGGAACAGGAGGTTCCAACCAGCTGCCATGGGCAGGAACACCTTCCAGTAGGTGCTCCAAGCCCCATCCAGTCTGTCTTTGAACACTTCCAGGGATGGGGCAGCCACAGCTCCTCTGGGCAATATATGAATATATCTTTGATCTGAACAACTCACTGTATTTCATTGTTTTTTCACTCCACAGTAAGGGACATTGTACAAACTATTTGCAGATCTGTACCCAGGCGGATCACTGCTACTCTGCCATGGTAGTCAGAGCACTCAGGGCAGCTTCTTATTTCCCTCACCACTGAATGAAATCCTGATCCTAACTCTAGAGCCAGAAAAAGGGAAAAGGCCACGCCCCAATTTTTTAAAAATATCTGTTGAGCTGTCTTGGCATCAAAACCCCAGGGGGCAAGGGACTGGGAGCAGCTACGTCCAGTAGTCAGGTGCCTTACAGGGCTTAATGAAGGTGGCAATTAGCTGCATCTCTGTCATGCTGCTCTTTAGCACATGCATCAGCTTAATCCCTGGAAGTGTCCAAGGCCAAGACACTTCATCAAGATGGGGCTTGGAGCAATCTGGGATAGTGCAAGGTGTCCCTGCCCATGGAAGGGAGGTTGGATCTATATGATTTTAAGGTCCCTTCCAACCCACCCCTTTTATGAGTCTCTGATTCTATGAATCTGAATGTGTGGAGTGCTAGGGAGATGGGCTTGGGATAAGAAGCAGGTAGGAGGTGTGCAGCATGGATCCTAGGGGGTTTCAGCCTGTTTCACTCTCAACTGGCTCTTGAAGCCATTCCCCAGCCATAAAGGCAAGGACAGCTCTTTGTGGTGGTGAGCTAAAAGCATGATGAGACTGGATTCTGCATGATGCTGGCTACAGACAGAGGAATCTAAAATTACAAGGGCTGAACCCTCCCTGCAAAGTCCTCAGTCCTTGAGCAAAACCCTGGTGCCATTCCGGTTTGTGAAACATTCACCTACCGTGGATTGTGCAAAACCCTCTTAGGACATCAACTGTAAGTTGCTGGTTTGGCTCCACTTGGCAACTTCCTCAGGTTTCCATCCAGGGAGATCCCTGGAGGCGGCTGTTGGCCCAGCTTCCTGCCCTGCCGTGGTTCCAATGGTGGCAGAGTCATTTGCAGAAACATCTGCTTTGAACAGGCCCAGAGGCTGAGGGAGCTGGGCCTGTTCAGTCTGGAGAATACTGAGAGGGGATCTCAATAATCCATATAAATACCTCCAAGGGGTGTCAGAGGATGGTGACTGACTCTCTTCAGTGGTGGCCAGCCATAGGATGAGGAGCAGTGGCCATAAACTGAAACACAAGAAATTCCACCTCTACTTGAGGAAGAACGTTTTTATGTTGAGGGTGGCAGAGCACTGGAACTGCTGCCCAGGGAGGGTGTGGAGTTTCCTCTTTGGAGACATTCCAAACACACCTGGACACGTTCCTGTGTCACATGCTCCATGTCACCCTGCCTTGGCAAGAGTGTTGGGCTGGATGACCTCCAGAGGTGCCTTCCAGCCCTAAAATTTCTGTGATTCTGTGAAGGGTGGGCAAATGCTTTGCAACAAATGGGCAGCTCAGGGCTTTGGGCCAGTCCTTTGCACTTGGGCTGTTTGCTTCCCTTAAAAAGTCAGCCATTAACTGCTCCTCCCTTCACAGAATCACAGAATGGTTTGAATTGGAAGGGACCTTAAGAATCACCTCGTTCCAACCATGGGCAGGGATACCTTCCACTATCCCAAGGTGCTCCAAGCCCTGTCCAACCTGGTCTTGGACACTTCCAGGGACGGGGCAGCCACAGCTTCTCTGGGCACCAAGGATTCCTTGTCAGCATAAGGATGTTCGTGACCATGCAGGAGCAGCTGCAGAGACAGGAGCTCTCTGACAAACCTGCACCTTGTAGGATTTCTGTTGTGGTCCAGGGCAAGACAGGCTGAATCTCTTAGAGGAGAAGTGGGCAGAGGCACAGTGGGGTTGGCCCCTCACACATGTTTCTGTAATTGCCTCAAGCAATGTCACGGGTCTAACTCTGATCTCCTGATTTGCAACTGCAGCTGATATAAATTTTGCAGATTCCCTCCAAATTTATATCAGACAGAAGTGCCACGGGTAAAATCAGATTTCAGATTACAAATTTGTCTTGCTCAGTGTGACTTTAGTTCTCATAATAAAATAAGATGCAGTTCCCAGGTCTGAAAGCTCTGGATCAGGAGATGGGAACCCAAAGTTTTCAGAGCAGAGGTGCTGTGAAGTGTCACATTGGAGAAGACTTTTGTGCTCCCACTGGAAATGGTGACTGACCTCAGTCTTAATCATGACAGAGAATCCCCTGGTAGGCATGTGTGGAGAACTTGCCAGCACGCACTCAATCAGCAGCCCAAGAAAGGTAAATATTTTGGTGAACTACACGTTCCTGGCGGGTTCATATTGACTTCAGAATTCTTGTTTAAAATTCTTAATGGAAGTAAGACTTGGGAAATGAATGAGAAATTAATTACTTTTGGAAATTAATGACACCACACAGGGCAGACATGCAACCTCCCCAGATTCTGCTTTTATTGAAAGAATGACAAATCCTTCGTGGCTGCTGCAACAATTCCTTGAATCCAATGATGTCAAATGCGATCACTCCTGGAGATTCTCCACAATTAGCCACACTACAACCTACACAAAGGAAAGGATATTTCAGGGTTTTCAGAATTNCTTTTGGAAATTAATGACACCACAAAGGGCAGACATGCAACCTCCCCAGATCTTGCTTTTATTGAAAGGAGAATGACAAATCCTTGGTGGCTGCTGCAACAATTCCTTGAATCCAATGATGTCAAATGCGATCACTCCTGGAGATTCTCCACAATTAGCCACACTACAACCTACACAAAGGAAAGGATATTTCAGGGTTTTCAGAATTATGATTATCAGGAAAATCCCGCTGCTTGGGATTCAAATGATAATTTGGGAAGTCATCTTTGCCCCAGAAAAATCCTAAACTTACCACCTACAGCAATTATATCCAAAACGACATGACCCCAGGTAATCGTTGCCACGAGGGCATTTCCCCCTGTGGCAGAAGGTCCCACGATATCCACACTCCATGTAAGGTCTCCTGGGTCTTTCCAAACTTCTACCTTAAAAAAGAACAAATAAACCAACAAATAAACAAAGATGGGAGACATTTTATTTCTGGCAGGGATTTGCATTTTGCTTAATCCCTGTGAGCTGACAAGGCTGTGACTGTTCAACCCTCAGACAAGGAGGTCTGTGGGCACAAAGGCCAAGCAAACACTCAAATTCCTTCTTCTGATGTGTCTCCAAGCCCGGGACTTCCTTAAGAACTCAGGTTTTAGGGATAGACATCATAGATCTGATAGAAAATAGTAAGCAGGCACTTAGCAGCTCTTAAAACCCCGTAGGTCACAATTCAGGAGAGATGCACCAGCTCATCTGGGAGAGCCCCACTTCTATAAAAAAGAGGGGAAGAGGTTTTCAATGTGAACAGACAGTGATAGGACAGAGGGCAATGGTTTTAAACTAAAAGAGGAGAGATTTAGATAAGATATTAGCAGGAAATACTTCTCTGTGAGGGTGGTGAGACCCCTGGCACAGGGTGCTCAGAGAAGCTGCCTCTGAATCCCTGGAAGTGTCCAAGTGTTGAAAGAGGTTTGGAGCAAGCTGGGATAGTGGAAGATTTCATCCCCATGGCAGGGGATGAAATGAGATGATCCTTATGGTCCCAACCCAAACCATTCTACAGTTCCATGGTTCTACAGGTTTGGCTGTTTCTCTCCCTTTACATTTCACCCACGTCTCAAACAGGTCCTGGGGTCCAGCAGTCCATAGGGATGACCCCCATACATGGATAAATTCATCAGTCCATGCAGAACAACATTTCCATACCACCAAATCCACCACACCAGGCACTGCCCTCTGGGTCTGGGGCTGAACAGTCTGGAGCTGCCCTTCCCTACGTGTCTAAATGGAATTCCCTGCTAAAACAGGATACCCACATTCAAACTGCCCTTTGGGAACGGCCACCAGCCTGTGCTATTCCCAGAACAGTTTTTATCCATGAAAGTGATAATTGTCAGGGATGAAAACAACCCCAGGGAGCAAACTAGCAATTAGGCAGGGGATTCCCTGGCCTTGTTTGGTCAATTAATAAAGATGTAGCCTGGCCAGCTGAAGTGTTCTGGATGCACCTGACTGAGTGCACATGAACCAATTAATTCCAGTTTCCAGCTCATCCATGGAACAACACAAAGTCCAGCCTATTCAGAGATAGGGGAGCTTGTTCCAGCAAACAGATAATGGATATTATACACGGAGAGTGCATCCAGCACATCCCTAGTGTAATGGATTCCCAGCATGTGAGTAGAGTGATATATGCACACCCAGAAAATCCCAGGGAAAAACAAGGGTGTGCTTTAAAGGGTGAATAAAACACTCCTGGACTCAAATTGGCATTCTATGGGGCACTGCAGAGATGGCTGTGAGCAGTCTGAGCTCTCAGAAATACTTTTCTTCCCAGATACAGATAAATTTCTGGCTTTAATACACCCAGAAGGTGCTACTGAAAACAGCCCAAACTTCCACTGTGTGTTAAGTAAGGACATAAAACAGACCAGAGGAACTCTTTGCCCTCTTTGTCCTGCCTCTGAGAACTGGCACAGGCAGAGGCCCAGGTAAGAATAACATCAGACAACCACATAAAATCGTAGAATCACTGACTCATTTAGGTTGGAAAAGACCTTTAAGATCATAAAGTCCAACTGTTAACCCAGCACTGCCAAGGCCACCACTAATCCATGTCCCCAAGTGCCACATCCACATGACTTTTAAATCCCTCCAGGGATACCTATGACACTTTTCCCAGATTTCTGGTCTGCTGCAGTTCATCCCAGCCTTTTCCCATCCTTTCTTCCCCAGAGGACACTCACCACTCTGTTCCCACAGAGATCAAAACTCCAGCAGCCCTTGCTCGTGCACAGAGCACCCTGCAAATGTAGCTGGGCCATTTTCAGGGCTGACATTAAAATAAAATCCCTTTTTCTGGACCATAGAGTTATTTTGGGGTTCCAGACTCCTTTGTACCCCCCAACAGGCACAGCCTACACCAGCACTTAAGGCTGAGCGGGTTTCTCCACCAAAGAGATGCTGCCAGTAGCATTTAAACCTTAACTCATGATTTTATGCCTCTCCACCCTATGTCCCAGCTCCTAAAGCAAAGGATATTTGAAGAACATGGGGCCAGATTACATTTTCTTTTTTTCTGTGTGTTTAAGAATATTTGATCATGATTTAATTTGTGTGTTGGGTGACTCAGAGGCAAAGTGATTTAAGTACAAGCCTGCAGGGTTTAACGGGAAAACACTGGCGCTGATGGATAATTTTGAGGTTGCCCCTTTCAAAGTGATGCTTGGAGTATTTGCCTGCTAATTTAATTTCTCATCTGTAATCTCCAGTGAGTTTTGATGATTTATGTGAGGATTCTTTGCAGGAGACAGCTTGGCCACATCCCAAGGGGGACAGGAAACCCTTGCAAGACACCAACATCTTCTCTTTAGTCCCTCACCTTACCTGCAGCTCCGTGAAATGCCACCAAGAGGAGAACAAGGAGAAAAGGAAGGATTTTCATGGCAGAGGGTGGGCTGGGATCTCAGGTCACTGCAGAGAAAGGAGACCAGGACATTGGTTAGAGCCTTGTCCCTCCACAGTCCCACAAGTGACACAGAGAAATGCTCTTCAAGACGTGGAAACTACCTAAAAGAGGTTATCACACATTTTTGTCATGATCATGTCTGTTGTCCTAAGATATTCCTGGAGCACACATAAGATCATGGCATAGGAAAAAGCTTCCATTCAAAAAATTCCATTTTAAATTCCATTTTAATTAATGCATCAAGTGACCAGCGATTTATCCTGTATTTCTTGATAACTTGCAATAAATTTGATTTGCCTTATGGAAGTTAAAGCTGATAATTCAGAAAATAAGACAATTTTTGCTAGATTTATACAAAACAACCCCATGAGTTTTCTAAAACTTTTCTACTAAAAAAAGAGCAGAAAAAGCAATTTTCTTCCCAATTAACTTCTTGTTCTTGCTTAGCGGCTGCTTTTTATTCTTCCCCTCAAGAAAGGCATTATTTCCAGGATATATTTTTGAGTATTTGCATTTCTTGCAGCCAACAAAAACTCCTCTCCCTTATTCAACATTTGACACCTCTAGAACTGGCTCATGACTCAGCCCGCAATCACTGCACAGTTAAGGCTATGAAACAAAATGCAGATAAACATGAAAGATATGAAGTCTCCAGCCCATTCAAGAAGGACAAAACCTTTTGAGAGAGGCCGAATAATGAGAATATTTTGGTTGTTACCAGGTAGGAGGAGCTCTAGGCTGGAACAGTCCCAGGATCAGTGTCAGCCACACGGATGAAGGAGCAGAGCGTGGGTTTGTGCTGTTTCTGGAGGGTGGTGAGGGATGTGTGTGACCCTCACAGCCTTCTGGTGGCCAATGAGGCTTTGGGGAGCTCTGGGGACACCCACTGAATCCTCTTTGCCGTTGTCCTAAGAGGAACTAAGGTCTGGCTTTCAAACCATTGCAGCATCGCCTCGGGAAATGTGTTGAGATGAGAAAAACCACCCTGGGCCTCCTCCCTTTGAGCAACCCTTTGGCCACAGCAGCTCACTCAAGGTCTCTGTTTCCATCTGTTTTCAGAGGCTTTATGTTTCCTTACAAACATGAACAATATATCATCAAAGAGGTAAAATAGTCATCAGCTGGAATTATGTTAAAATAAAGCCCACCTAAACCTACATTACATGAGAAGTTAGTTCTTCTGTGGAAATTCAGGAAGAGGGTGAACAGGCTGTCATTAATTCTACATCATTACTGCTGTTGGAAGGGAAAATCTGGACAATTAAGAACATGGAAAAGATCTGCACTAGGGAATGGTAGGGAAAAAAGTGAGAGAGGAAAACAGAAATTTAAGAGTAAAGAATAAAAAAGGGAAAAGTGGTTTGTTTTTTTAAAAAAATTTTGCTTTCATTACTAGGTTACCTGCATGGCATGTAAGACATTTTATGCCATATCCATTTATGGAAATTATTACAGCCCAACTCCAGCAATTTTAGTTTTATTATTATCTACTCTCTGGCCATGGACAGAAGAGTTCTCTGAGCACAGCTCTCCTAAGCATCCTCCTTTCTCACCAAGGATTCCTTCAATGGCTACCTGCTTTTTTATGCACTTACAGTCATTTCTATAAATTCAGGCGCCTGCTGCAAAGGGATCTTCTCTTTTACCCCTCTTTCCTGCTAGAATCCGGCCCGCCCCATTCCATGGGAGTTGCCGTTCTCCTCCGGCAGCTGCTGGGGCACGGCTGAGCTCATCCCTGCGAGAGCCTCCCTGGGCTCGCCCTTCATGCCCTGCATGGATTTTTCTTAGATCTCTTTGTTTTCTTTCCCAATCAAAGCAACTATTTCGCTGAGGTTTCCAGCACAGCATTTCCAGCAGCTTTCAGGCTGCCCGCAGGCTTCTTGTTTCTCTGGGCTGCTCTTTTGGGTGCTTTTCTTTTCTCATTTTTCCTTTTCTTTGAGATTAAATACTCCAATGTTGAATTTACGTGGTCCAACAACGTGGCTACACTTAATTGTGCTGTGGTCACTTTTACAGAGCAGCTCCCAAAATGAGCTTTGGGATTGGGTCCTTTGTACCTAATCCAGGAAGGCAAATGTTCTTGTGGATTCCAGGACCAGCTGTTCTAGGAATCACCGTTGTACAGCAAGAAAAATGTACATTTTACAGAGGAAAAATCTAATGTCTGCATCTCCTGGCATCATCCACAATCACCTGTCAGATCTGCTCTGCTGCATCACCTCAGGCAAGGGAAGGACCTGCAGATGAGTCCTTTAGGGCAGGGCTGTTGCTGAAACCCTTCCCTGAGGCATTGTGAGGTGTTTGCAGACAGATGTGCAGCCAAACATCTGGGCTGAAAAGTGGCTCAGCACGTGAGGAACAGCTGGGTCTGTGTGATGTCACCTGTGGGCAGCTCACCTGGAGTCCAGATCTGGGGGTTCCCAACACAAGAAAGACTTGGAGCTGCTGGAGGGAGTCCAGAGGAGGCCATGGAGATGCTCCAAGGGCTGGAGCCATGGCCAGGGACAGCTTCCACCAGATCAGGTACCTCCAAGCCCCACTCAGCCTGGCCTTGGACCCTGCCAGGGATCCAGGAGCAGCTCCAGCTTCTCTGGGCAACCTGTGCCAGGGCCTCCCCACCCTCACAGGGAGAAATTCCTTCCCAATATCCCATCCATCCCTGCCCTCTGGCAGTGGGAAGCCATTCCCCTTGTCCTGTCCCTCCACCCCTTGTCCCAAGTCTCTGTCCAGCACTTCTGGAGCCCCTTTAGGCACTGGAAGGGGCTCTGAAATCTCCCCAGAGCCTTCTCTTCTCCAGGGTGCAGCTTTCTTGGAGACTTGAGGAGTTTTTTAGCAAAAGAGGCTCCAGCAGAGAAAAGTGGAGCCAAACCGGTGGCTGGGAGGCAGCCAGAGCAACTGGGAGCTGGCAGGGAACCTGGGGAGGGTGGCTAGCTCTGGGAATATCTTCTGGAAGGGTTTCTGGCTTTCTCCTTCTCTGCCTGGCAAAGTTCCGGGGTGATGATGGCACAGGATTTATTCCTGGCTTGGAACACAGGAGGAGAGACTGAGGAAAGACAGCTGAGACACCTCAGTGTGGGAATGATGATGATGATGGTGGTCAGGGGGGATGAGATGAGATTCTCGTGCCTTCTGTGGGTGACAAGAAGGGTGACATTGTGCCTGCATGGCCCCTGGCAGCAAATGCACTGCTGAATTTGCAAAAATGGTTATTCCACATCCCGCTCTCAGGTCTGGAAGTGCCCATTAGAGGCTGAGTTGTGCTTTGTATGATAAAAATTGGGTTTTCTAGGAATGGGCTACTTGGCAGCCGTGGTATTTGCTACTGTGGAGGACAGAGACAGCCAAGGCTGAGCTTCACTTGGCCCCAGAGCCCTTAATTACACCCCTGACTTTATTAAAATGCTTTGCTGGAGTTGGGCCCAGCAGCCCAACATCATTAATTAATGAAAGACAAATACAGGCAGGGCAGGGAGACAGGAGGAAAAGTGGGTTATCCTTTACACCCAAAGGGCCCCCAAACCCAACCAGATGGAGTTGTGGCTGCAAAGATGCCAAGTTCCTGGTAAAAAGCAATGCTGGAGATCCACAGAGAGCCTGGCGATGCTTTTACAAGTAGGGAAAACCAGGCAAGGACATTTCTGAGGAGTTTGGTGGCTCCTGTTACACAGCAGCACCTGGGCTTTATTGCCAGAGCTGCAAAAAACCTCAAGAAAGCTTTAAAAAGCAACAATAAATGTTTGAAAGTCTCAGAACACAGGTATATCCAACAGGCCAGCTGACGTGCAAAGTTTTGGGAGCTTCCTGCAGGATATTGCAAAAACCCACCAAAACCAGAAGGGAATATTTTGATTTAATCAAACCCCCCTTCCGGGCTTTTCCTGCGGCAACCTGCTGGGAATTTATTTTCTAAAAAAAGCATCAGGGCTGGAGGCTGCAGGGCCGAAAATTGGGACAAAAACCAAACGCACACAAGAGGGCCCCTGCAACCCCCGGTGCTTGGGATCCCATTTCACAGCGGTTTCATCTCTGTGGCAGGGTGGGAAAACAACGGGAACAATTTATGGCTCTGTGTGCACCATGTGCCAGCTGCCACCTAGTGCTCATCCCCGCGACGCAGGGACACAGGGACATCACACGGGGGACATCGGGGTGAGCGTGTCCCTGTGCTCAGCAATCTGGGGGACATCGGGATGGGCTTGTGCCACTGCACAGGAACCCGAGGGACATCGGGATGGGCTTGTGCCACTGCACAGTAACACAGGGAGCAACGGGGCGGGCTTGAGCCAG
>VYXD01013304.1:73902-85386 GCA_013397195.1 Hylia prasina | reverse complement strand
TGCACAGGACCCCAGACACATCGGGATGGGCTTGTGCCACTGCACAGGAACCCAGAAACATCGGGATGGGCTTGTGCCACTGCACAGGAACCCGGGGGACATCGGGATGGGCTTGTGCCCGTGCACAACAATTTGGGGAATACGGGATGGGCTTGTGGCAGCGCACAGTAGCTCCAGAGATCTCGAGCCGCTGAAGCCCCGGTCTGTCCCTGTGTCCCCAAGCCCCCGGGGGTGACGCAAGCACCGTGATGTCACACTGCCCGGGGAGGGGACNGGATCCCATTTCACAGCGGTTTCATCTCTGTGGCAGGGTGGGAAAACAACGGGAATAATTTATGGCTCTGTGTGCACCATGTGCCAGCTGCCACCTAGTGCTCATCCCCGCGACGCAGGGACACAGGGACATCACACGGGGGACATCGGGGTGAGCGTGTCCCTGTGCTCAGCAATCTGGGGGACATCGGGATGGGCTTGTGCCACTGCACAGGAACCCGAGGGACATCGGGATGGGCTTGTGCCACTGCACAGTAACACAGGGAGCAACGGGGCGGGCTTGAGCCAGTTCTGAAAAACCCANCCTCCTCCTCCTCCCTGTGCTGCTCCCAGGATGCGCGGGGCCGTCCCCAGGCTCAGCCTGACGCTGCTGGCGGCGGAGAGCGGCGCCCGTGAGTGAGCGCGCAGGATGCGCGCAGGACGCGCGGGGGCCTGGGGGGCTGCGCTCCGGAGGAGGGGAGGGGGGAAGGCGGATGGGATGCTGTCAGTGACGCCTTTGCGGCCATCCCGGGGGTCCCGAATCATCTCCATGTACCGGGGAGCGGGGGGTCATCCCTGCGCCCCGCGCTGGGGGAGATGCGCGGTTCCGCTCCCGGCATCCCCGCGGGTCCAGCTCGTCCTCTTGGATTTTTTTCATATTTGAAATATCGGGTTTTTTCCGCTCTGCTTCTTTATTTGTTTATTTTGGAGCCCGAACTATTTATCAGAACCTTCCTGGGGGCCGGGCCCCTCGGTGGCGGCGGCTGTGCCTCAGCTGACAAAGCCACCGGGAGCCGGCAGCTGGAGATAAGCCCAGGACAAGGGCTGCGAACCCCCTGGGCGGGCTGGGAGATGGAGTTCTGGCGGGAACGGCTTTAAACTGACAGACAGCAGGTTTACATTGGATATTGGGAGGAAATTCTTCCCTGTGAGGGTGGGGAGGCCCTGGCACAGGGTGCTCAAAGAAGCTGTGGCTGCCCCTGGATCCCTGGAAGTGTTCAAGGCCGGGTTGGACAAGGCTTGGAACAACCTGGGGTAGTGGAAGGTGTCCCTGCCCATGGCAGGGGGTGGAATGAGATGAGCTTTAAGGTCCCTTCCCACCGAAACCATTCTGGGATTCTGTGGTTATGAATGGCACCGCTCAGTTGCTGGGGGGGGTGTGGCTGTGTCAGCACCGCCTCTCTGCCCTTCTCCAGGGCTCTGTGCCATCATCCACTACCTTGTCCGTGGGCAGCTGGGCTGGTTCGGGCTGACCATCGCCTGCCTGGTGCCCGGCTACGCCGCCCAGCTCCTCAGCATCCTCTGGTTCCGGGCAGACGGACACGCACCGGGCTGCTGGCTCCTGGCGCTGCACCTCCTGCAGCTGGGCCTCTGGAAGCGGTGAGAGCGATCCTCCCAACCCTCCCAACCCAGGTGCAGCCCCAAAATTCCTCGAAGCAGGGTGGGCATCCTGTCACGGTGACTCCTGCAGGTACTGGGATGTTCTGCGGGCGGAGACGGGCGGCGGCGGCGGCGCCGGGGAGGCGCTGGCTCAGCTCGGGGATGTTTGTGTGCTGCGGCTCCTGGAGGCCCTGCTGCAGACCCTGCCTCACCTTCTGCTCCAGGCCTATGTCGTGGTGGCCGTGGACCCAGCAGGCTTCATCCCCGGTGAGTTCCCAGGAGGATGGTTCGGGTTGTAGAGGGGTAATGCGTTTGGGTGAGGGATGTGTGTGCCCTCCGGGTGGAGGAACGTGCTGCAAAGGGACTGGGAAGGCTCGGTGTGAAGCAGCAAGGACAAGTGTGGCTGAAAGATCTGCTGTGGCTGAATGCAAAGGTGGCTGCTTTGCCCCGGAGGTGAACTTCCAGGTGGGCAAAGAGGGATGTTGCGGTGTGGAGCCACGGCATGTGCAAGGTCACACTGGCTCATTGTCCATCTCTGGTCTGATGGCAGTGACTGGGATGGAGCTGCCCTGGGGCTGCAGAGCTCTGTCCATGGAGACAGCACTCAGATACCAGATTTAGCAAGATTTGGTTGAAATGCTCCGCTTTCATCCCTTGTAACATTCAAGCCAGGTTGGACAGGGCTCTGAGCAATCTGGTCTGGTGGAAGGTGTCCCTGCTCATTGCAAGGGGTTGGAGTGGATGGTGTTTAAGGTCCCTTCTGTGATTCCTTGATTCTGTGATTCGCTTGGCAGGATCAAGGGGTGTCTGGCTTGTATGGGGGTGCTGTGCTACCAACACCTCCTTAACACAGAGAATTGGCCCTGCTATGCATTTGGGCCTCCAGCAGAGCCCTGACTGCCCCTGTCCCCACACAGGTGTCAGTGCAGGGCTGTCCCTGCTGTCCCTGGCCTGGGCTTTGGTCTCCTACAGCCACTTCACCTGCCTGCTGAAGCCCGGACACCTGAGCCCGCCGGCTGCTGTCATCCTGTGCCTGCTGCTCTGGAGGACAGGGATGCTGGGGACCCGGGTCCTGGCCCTGGTGCTCTTTGCCAGGCTCTATTCCTTCTGGGTTTTTGCTGTGGCAGGTAAGACCTGAGATGCTGTTCCCCACATCCCGCCCCGATGTCAGCCCTGTGATGCTCCTGCTGCTGCAATTGTTTGCAGCCTCACCCAGGAGTGGCTTTGCAAATTCAGTCCCTTCTCCCCGCAGGGGTCCACTGGCTGCTCATGTCCTTCTGGCTGGGGGCCCAGCAGACAGATATCGTGGCCCAGCCGTGCTGCTGGAGGCTCTTCAATTGCCTGCTGGGAGCTGTGTACATCTTCTGCTACATCAATGTCCGGCCCGGCCCCTCCAGGACCAGGGTGGCCATGTTTTATGCAGTGAGTACCTGGAACATTTTGTATTCCCCGTGGATGCAGCTGCTGGGGACAAGCAACAGCTTCAGACTCTCCATTTTCATCTCTCACATCACCACTTGCTCAAAATGCAGTGTTTTACTGTGTCCTGACAAAGCCACGTGGTCACCACGGTGGATGTGCCTTCTGCACTGGCTTTGACTCCTTAGGAAGCCTTACAATGTCAGGTGTCAAAAACAGGTGAAGACCTTGCAGAAAGTTCAGTTTGACAACTTCTGTGTTTTCAGTGATAAATTAGGTGCAAAATATAACAGGAGAAGTGTTCAAGGCCAGGTTGGACGGGGCTTGGAGCAACCTGGGATAGTGGAAGGTGTCCCTGCCCATGGCAGAGGATGGAATGAGATGAGCTTCAAGGTCCCTTCTGACCCAAACCATTCTGTAATTCTAAAAATCTATGAAAATCTAGAATGTTTTGGATGTTTTCTCTTGTCAGTGGCACATCTAAAGCCATCAGAAGGAAATAAGTGATGACTCTCTTTCCCCTGCCCTGCAGATAATGCTGATGGAGAACACCCTCCTGCTGCTGTTGGGCACCCGGTTCCTGCAGGCAGAGCTGAGGAACAGCCTGACTGTGACTGGGGCTGTCATGTCAGGGTCTGTAATAGGTAAGAACATTGATTTTAGAGCCTGGATTGCACATTTTGAGAGTCGTTTGAGGAAATGAGCATCTAGACTCCTGTCCCAAGTCCCTCCTCAGCTCTCCTGGAGCCCCTTTAGGCACTGGAAGGGGCTCTGAGCTCTCCCTGGATCCTTCTCTTCTCCAGGTGAACACCCTCAGCTCTCCCAGCCTGGCTCCAGAGCAGAGGGGCTTCAGCCCTTGGAGCATCTTTGTGCCAAGCAGGGTCACATTTTCCCAGTGGGAAATTGTGCAACTCCCCAGACCTTCACATCAGCCGTGTTAAAGAAATGGGATGGAAATGGAGCAATTCCTGTGGTATGGATGAGTTTAGGGTTTAAGTAGGAAGCTGTCCTAAAAACCTGCTGATGTCTCATTTAAAGGCCAGAGGATGGGGCTGCTGTGACATGGAAAGTTTTGTGCATCACACATCTCCCTGCTGGGCAACTTTCAGTCTGCAAATTAATCCAGATTAAATTTGGGGTTGAGTGTGCACTTCCTTTGCCAAAAGCTGCTCAAGTGAGATTCTTGCATCCCCGTAAATGCCTGATAGATGTGCTGCTCATGCACCTGGTCCTCAGCAGCGTCTTTGCAAAGGTCTTGTTGATCTGGAGGTGCAGCAAGGCCTAGCCTCTTCTGCATACCTGACCAAAATGCTGCTGGGACTCCTCAGTGACACTTTTCTGCTCCTTTCCAGGTGCCACAGCGCTGGTGATTTACTACAGCCTGCTCCATCCCAAGTCCACAGAGATCTGGCAGGGATTCCTGGAGACAACCTGCGGTGCTGCAGCACCTGGGGACGAGGAGGTGTCTGGAGAGAACTCCCAAGCTGGGCAGAGTTCAGGGACTTGGGGAGATGAAGAGTCCTTGCCAGCGGAAGGGACCAAGACAGAGCCCAGGAATGAGACCAGCTCATCCGTGCTGCAGTCCAAAGGGTGTTTGGAGGACAGCTGGACAGACCATCACCACTGGCTGCTGGTGAAGCTGGCCTTGAAGACGGGAGATCTGTCCGTGATCAACGCAGCTTTTGGAGATGGTGGTGTGGGAGAGGCTTTTCCTGGAGGATGGATGATGGAGAAACCCCCTGGTGTTGAGCCTGGGGCAGACTTTTCCCTCCCCATGAGGGACATCCATCCCTCTGGACTGGCACTGGGGAACGGAGGAGGCATCAAACCCAGTGCTGGCGCTCTGGGAATGGCACAGGAGGATGGAGCAGGGCAGGAGCCTGATTTTCCCCCATCCACATCCCATCCCAGTGGCTTCTCCCCGGATTCTACCGAGAGCTCCTCTGTGTATTTCAGTGCAAGTGCAGGAGGCTTCACCTCGCCAGGGACAGCCACAGCCAGAAGCGTGCCCCTGGGGCAAAGGGACAGCGAGGCCTGCCTGGGAGAAGGAGGAGGAGGAAGGGGAGGGGATTTATCCCTTGGGATGTCCAGCATCAGCCCAATCCCAGGTCCTTGTGCCCACAGGTGTTTGCAGAGAAGCTCTTCCTTCGGCAACACAGGCAGCTGTGGGGTGGCAGGTCCCCCCAAAGAGGACTCAGAGCCCACAGGGACAGAGGGTGCCCTTTGGGACACCCACCCTTGTGGCCCACAGGGCACTGTGGTGAGGAGCAAGCTGAGGTCACCGTGCTTCACCTCCACCCCAAAGGCCTGCTCTAAATGCCCCTAGTGAGGACTGGGGGAATGGGAGAGGGGGCAGAGCTGTCTGGCTTACCAGAGTGACCCTGTAAATAGCTGCATTGTCACCTTGGGTCAGTCTTGGGGTGACTGTCTCATCAACAGGGTATGGAAGGAGGTGGTGGGATGAAGACTGTCCCCACGGTGCCCCTGCCACGGGGCAGATGTGCTCCTCCATACCTGAGACATCACCTTCCTTCCCAGTTCATCTTCTACTGGCAGTCTTGAAGAACTTCAAAAGCCCTAAAAAGCCCTAAAAGTCCAGGGCTGGTTATTTATTGAGCTTATTTATGTCACAGACCTGCCAGGCAGCCAGAGCCTTCTGCCTTTGGTGTGTTTGTGACAATGACTTGAAGTGTGTCCTTTAACCAGTGCCTGCACAAGCTGCTGGCCTGTCCCAGTGTGGAGATCTGGTTGCTGTCTCCAGGGGCTGCAGTGCTGGCCAAAGCAGTTTTCTCAGGACAAATAAGTGCCTAAATCAGAAAAATGATGGGTTTTACTCTGGGATGTCCTCCCTTCTGGGCAGAGTAAGGCCTCAAGTAAGGCTCAGCATTGCTTCATTTTTTTCCCCCCACTAGGTTTAACTTGAGGCCTTTACCAACTCCATTTTTGGGGCTCACATAGGATTGCAGATCCTCTTCCTGCTGCAGACCAGAACCTCAAAACCTGGAATTACAGCCAAAAGCCATGTCCTGCTGCTTGCCCACTGTCCTGCTTCCTCAAGTGGTCTTTTCTTTCCAGCCTCCTCCTTGTCCTGTTCCAGCTACAAATGACAGGACCCCTGAATTATCTGGGTTGGAAAGGACCTTAAAGCTCATCCAGTTCCAACTCCTGCCACATACAGGGACACCTTCCACTAGACCAGGTTACCAGGTTATAGTCCACATCTGTCTGGATGCTCCCTCCTAAACTTAGGCCAAATCTCAAACCAGTTCTACTGCCACCATAAAACCCCTGGTGCAGGCAGGGTTTATTTGTGTCAGGAACTAAAATCATCAATACCATGGCCTCAGAAATAACCAGTGCTTCCCACCAAGCTGGCTGGGCATGGATTTGTGCCCAGGGCACAGGTTTGTGCCCGGGACATGGCTTGACACGTTAATTGAAGTGTGATCAGCTGGATTCACCGTCAAGATCCTGAGTGCCAGCTGGAGCACATCTGGCTGTGCTCTCCAGCTGTTGCCCTGCTGTGGGCAGGACTCTGAATGTCCACAGGGCAGGAAAGGCAGCGGGAAGGGCACCGGCATGTGATGAATTATTATAAAAAGCTTCCATGATGTATCCACTGCTCAGGGCTGACCCAGCCAGATGTTTCCTTGGGGCACAGAAAACGCAGTTGGTGCTGAGTATGGAGTGAAGCCACATTCCAAGGGGATGCAGGCTCCCTCTCTCCATCTGGACCCCAGCCCCCTGTGCTGTGGCAGTGCTCTGCAGGCAGGAGCAGGTCCAGTGGCTTTTCCAGAGCCATTCTCACTGTGTGGAATCACACAGAAGGCAGCAGTGCTGCCAGGCCGTTACAGGAATTTTAATCTAGTTTGATTTTCTACTTTTTCTAATATATAATTATGCTTGAAAACACCCCAAACCAGCCTTTGCTGTGTCTGTGTCTTATGTTGGGGGTGAAAATGAGTGTAGAGGAGTCTCCCACTGTTGGCTCTTGCTACCCCAGGATGAGTTGTCTGTCGGGATTTCCAGTGGGAGAGTGAAGAAGGGACCTGGAGAACAGGATCTGGGGGAATGGCATGAAAATGTGTCAGGGAAGGTTAAGGCTGGGTGTTAGAAAAAGATTCAGCCAGCATGAAACTGTCCCACAGGCCAGTCAGAAAAGAAACAGACAATTTTGAGAAAGTAAAGAATACTTTTTTGCACAGGAGTCAGGTGTAAATGTGGACTTGGATTTCTCAGAGCACATCCACAGTGCACTGGTGCCCTGTGAGCTGATAGCTCTGACCTCAGGTGAGGTGTTTGTGGAAATCCTGGATAGATCAAGGAATGGCAAAAGAGAAGGGGGGAATCTGGGGACAAAGGGTGCAGGAGGACTGGGGTAGGGGATGAGGGTGTTTGTGTGAGGGCTGTGTTCCCATGGCTTTGCTCCCTGAAGATGAGCGTTGGTCACTGGTGAGCCATGCTCCCCTTCACCTTCTCCTTGGGAGCAATGTGAAATCAGGTGGGATAATATGGATTGTCTGTCCTTAAAGGCTTCCAGCCTGTGTGAGAGTCCTGTTGCACCCAAGTCCTGCGTGCTGTACAGTCCCAGCACCGAGCCACAGGTCTCCACCTGTAGAAATAACCTGTATTTAATCAGAGAATCCCAGAATGGGTTGGGTTAAGGGACCTTAAAGATCATCTCATTCTAATCCCCTGCCATGGGCAGGGACACTTTCCACCACTCCAGGTTGCTCCAAGCCCTGTCCAATCTGGCCTGGGACACTTCCAGGAATGGGACAACCACAGCTGCTCTGGGCAACCTGTGCCAGGGCCTCCCCATCCTCACAGGGGAGGATTTGTTCCCTATATCCCATCTAAACCTATTCTTTAGTGAATTCTAAAGCCCTGTCTGAAGTAGGAGGACTCCAGCAGCAAATCACTGCTTCAGACACCCCTCCCCACCCTTCCTGTCTTCTGGGGGGCAGAATTGAAGATGCCCCAATGACCTGGTGCACCTCTAGATTTTTCCCAGTGCTGCCAGACTGGGGAAGTCACGCTGTGGAGGAGTTTCTCCCCAAAACTCCTTGTTCCTTTGCCACCAGAGGGAGATGCTGCTCAAGGTCCAGATACAGTGTGCACCTCCAGTGCCCGTGTTATGGAATCATTAAGTTTGCAAGAGCTCTGAGCTCATCCAGTCCAACCATTCCCCAGCACTGCCAAGGCCACCACTGACCCATGTCCCCACATCCACACGACTTTTGAATCCCTCCAGGGGTGATGACTGGAGAGGAAAGGGGGGTGCAGGAGTGATGCTGCTGTGGCACTGCACTGGGAGCCAGTGGGAATGAAATGGGGATCTCTGGGATACTGGAGGTGGAGTGAGAGTCCTCCAGGGAGTGCCTGGAGGAATGAGACCATGGCTGTGGGCACCTCTTTTTACTTCCCAGGCATCACTGGGCCATGGGGAATGCTGGAAAATCCCTGTCAGGGTCTTGTCCTCTTCAGGAGAAGAGTCATTGACCTGTAAATATCCCATGGTGCCTTCATGTCCAGAGGTGTGTGTGTGTGAGGGGAGGTGTCCCAGATCACACTGGATGCACGATGGCACCCTGGGGTTTGGCACAAGTGGCTCCAGCTGTCACCACCATGGTGCTGAGTCCTGACTTTGGTGCTGTACCCTTGGAGCTGTGCCCAGGTGGGTGACCTGGTCACTCCACACTCTGGTCTGTCTTCACATCAACCCCTGGGGTGCAGAAATCCCACAAATCCCAGGTCTGTGTGGAGCAACATGGAGGCCTGGGCCAGTCCAAACCCAGGATGGAAAACTGCAGCTGGCAGAGGGGAAATGGACCAACCTGCTGATGTTGCCTTCCAAATGTTCCAAATGCTTGAGGAGACCTGGCCAGACCCTCTGCTCCTTCTGCATCACCTCCCTTGAAGCTGTTTTCGGATGAGGAATGATCCCAAGCTAGACCAGGATCTGCCCAGCTTTTAGGGGTGCTCATCTCCAACATTTGGGCTTCAGCCACTCACAGAAGGGCTGGAGCAAGGGGATAACTGCACCCCACTGCACTCAGACAGACTGTCCAGTGCTTTTGCCTGCTCTGGAATAGAAAATTTCTGCTCATTTGCCTCTTGTGAAGCTTTTCTTTTCCATTTTGTTTCTTAAGGAAACCCTCTTCATCACTTCAGAGAGGTGGAGAGTCATGCCCCAACCCAGGAGAGCTCAATGCCACAGGTGAGAAGAGCTCTCAAGGGCAACATGGGAGCAGGAACCAAGCATGAATTTTTGACAATGCAGGGAGTGACCCAAGGGCTCCCCAGAAGAACTGGCTGTGCCACTGGTGTTCTGGAAAAAGGAGCAAACAGGCAGGAACAGAGGCTACGTCCCTAAGAAATTAAACAATACCCAGGTGAGTGCCTGGGCTTGGGAATGTGGCTGTCCTGACTGCTGGCACTGTCCCCTTGGCTGGTTATTTTTAATGGGTCACGCTTGTCCCTCTTTCAAGGTGAAATGAAATAAAATAAAGCAGGATGGAGTTGTACCAACAGGGCTTGAGTGTGGGGCAGCAGCCCTGCCCCAGCCCTGCTGGGATCTCACCTTCCTGCAGACTGATTTCTGAGCACTGTCCATGGATGCCAGGTTTTGGGCTGGGTGAAAAACATTCCCTCCAGCTCCAAAATGATGTAACACACACCTCCCAAATTAGCCCAAGAAAGATTTCCCCAGAAAAAACATCGTTTCTCTTCCAACAACACTGAAACACAATACTTGGACGTTGCAGAAAATAGACATATTTGCCCTGGGGCTGTTGTTATTTGCCTGTTTTTTTCCAGACTGAAACTTTGGATATTTTTTTCCCCTTTAATTAAATTTGGTTTGCTGCAAATCCCTTTCTGGTGCCTTCAGTGCTGCTGTAAAAGGCAGGGCCCAGGCTGCAGCCCTGTGCCCATGGCTCCAAGGCTAAACAATACCACGGAGGGGGGGAGCAGAGGGTAAGGCCAGCTAATCAGGACTTGCCTTAATGAGGACCCAGGGACTGTGCTTCCCCGGCTGGAGGAAAATGCTTTGTGCTCTCAGCACCAGATTTGAGACAGCTCAGTTCTCTCACATGTGCTGGAGCAGTGTTTTCTCCCTCCTGTGAATCCATCCTCACTGGACACAAGACAAGGGATCTGTGGGGATCCAGGGATGCTGGAGGAGCTGAATAAGACCCTGGAAGCAAAGGGATCCATGTTTTGCTTGAAGGGAGATCTTTCAAGTCAAAATATTGTTTATACCTTGATTTTCCTAAGCAAAGCCACCAAAGGGCCTTGCCTGCTCCCTTTATGTCCTTGGAGTTCCCTGAGGAGCTTTGGGGAGATTTTAGGGATTGACTTCAATAAATAACAGCAAATGTTCCACTGTTTCACCCTGGAGACCTGTTTAGATTGTCTCTGTCCCCACTGCTACACACCAGATCGAGCTGGGGTGTGGTTTTGGGAAGGGGGTGGGATAGGGAAGGCACCTCATGCCTCAGGCCTTTCCCTGGTTAATGAGGGAGATTTGGGGGTCAGCACGGGGACTTTGGGGTGCAGGGCAAGGTGTCAGGGGGTTGCAGGGTGTGCACAGGGGGGTGGTCGGTGGGTGCAGAGGTGGGAGGTTGTCTGCACACAAACAGATGCAGGTGGGCATCCCCACATCCACAACAGGCGGGTTCAAGCATGGGTGGGTGTCCAGATGTGCACAGTTCTGGGGCACAGATGTGAGGTGGGTGCCAAAACCAGTGGGTGCCTCCACCGGCTGTGAAGTGCTAAGGGTGTGCGTGGGGCAAGAGGGAGCTGTGACCAGGGTTGGGTTCTCTGTCTGGTGCCGGGCTGGGTCCTGGGTCCTGGTTCGGTGCTGGATCCAGGGCTGTGCTGAGCCAGAGCAGGGGCTGGATCCAGGTCCAGGGCTGGGGCTTGATCCAGGGAAGGGTCCATGTCCCTACCTGGTGCCAGGTCTTGGCTCTCAGTCTGGGTCCACATCTGAGCTTTCTGTTGCATACGGGGTCCAGGTCCTGGCTCTTGGACCGGTGCTGGGGCTGTGCCAGTACCGGGTACAGGGCTGGGGTGAGGTCCGGTGCCAGTACTGGGGCTAAGTCCAGGTCCGTGTCCATGCTCGGGTCCGGTCCAGCTCAGGGTGGGGGGCCGGGTGCTGGGTCCGGGTTTGGGTGCGGATCTGGCTCCGTGACGGAGTCCCGGTGAGGGTCGGAGCGGTGCCGGACCCGGTCCCGGTCCCAGTCCCGTTGCAGGTCGGAGCGGTGTCGGGTCGGTGCCTGTCCCGGTGCAGGACGGAGCGGTACCGAGGCGGTGCCGGTCCCCGTCCCCAGTCGGGTCGGGGCGGGGTGGGGTCGGTGCCGGTCCCCGTCCCGGTGCGGGTCGGGGCGGTGCCGGATCCGCTCCCGGTGCGGGTCGGGGCGGTGCCGGGGC
>VYXD01013304.1:22834-73883 GCA_013397195.1 Hylia prasina | reverse complement strand
CTTTAGCCAGGAGTTCCTCATCCACAACCACGCCGACATCGGCTTCTGCCTGGTGCTCAGCGTCCTCATCGCCCTCATGTTCGAGGTGAGACCCCCCGCCATCGTCCTCCGCCGGGACCGGCTGTCCGTGTGTCCCCACCCCGGGGACGAGGTGACCCTCCTTTCTCTGCGTGGGGTGTCCCCCCTGGGGCTGTCCCAGCTCGGGGCTGTCCCCACCCGGTCCAGGTGCCCCCATCCCGCACGGGGAGGGGGCTGTGGGGTGCGGGACCCCTCGGTCTGGGGGTCAGGGTACCGCCCCATTCATTGCCCGTCTCTCACCCACCAGCGCAGAGGTTCCCCGCACTCCCACGGGGACCCAGCCCGGTGCTGGCTTTAGGGGTGGCACATCCCTCTGCCCCCGCTCCAGCTCTCAGGGGGTCCCTGGCTGGGGACGGGGAGCACAGGGGGTGTCAGAGCCCCTGCTCCAACCCCACCGCAGCTGCCGGGGTGTCCCAAGCACTGAGGGGCACATCAGCCCCACACAGCGACAAGCCAAGCTTTGTCTGATACTCCCAGCTCTTGGAAACGGGAAGATTTTTTTTTTTTCCTTTTTTTCTTTAACAGTAGCCCTTTTCCAGGTGTTTTCTCCGCAGCCCGCTGACCCCGCGCCGTGGGACGAGCGCCGGGGGCTCCTGGGGCCTCGGGCAGACGCCGGCGGCTCCCCGGCCTTTCCCGATCGCGGCCGTCCCGCTGTGCTGCGGGCCGAGGGAAGGCATCCCGGGGTACCTTCACCCTGCTGGGGTGGCCGCAGACCCCCAAGGGCCGCTGTCCCACCACCGCCATGCCGGGAACGCCGCTCTCTCCCGCTGCTCCGGCTCCTTCCCTCTCCGCCTGCTTTCCCCTTTCCGTGCGGCTTCGCTTGGCTCCGGGCATCCCACGCCGAGGCACCGGGCCGTGGTCAGCGGCTCCGCCGGCCGGGACCCCCCCGCCTCCCCCGCTGAACCCTCCCCTTCGGCAGTGCCACGTCTCAAAGCAAATCCGGATGGGAAAGGGGTGGCCGGGGGGCCTGGCGAGGGAGGAAAGGCTCCTTCTGTAGCAAATCACGAGGAGGAGGAAATCCATTTCCTTAATTCGTCCCCGCTGGAACCCCGTTTTTCTATCCCTCTCTTTTTTTACTGCAAACTCATTGAATGAACGAGTCTCTTACAGCAATGTCCTTGTGCATGTATATATATTTATTTAAGGGTTTCAAAACCGACCCAGGAGGGCCAGCTGTATTCCAAAACCGCATGCAAATGCTGCAAAGTTGGGCTGCAAGTTTCGTACTCGCGCTTTAAAAAGAAAATGCCACTGAGGTTGCATCTCTGTCTCAGCATTTCTCCCTGCAGATGGTTTTGTTGCGTATTGGGAGCCCCATCCTGGAGAGGTGGTACCTGGGCTTGCTGCTGTGATGTTTTTGGTAGATACGGTGCTATCAGGGCAGTTTTGAAAAATGTTGAACTGCCCCGTGGAAGTGGCAGCAGGGAGGGGTTTGTGGTGTCTCTCTTCTTTTTTTTTAATGTCTTAATTAAATCTCCCTTGCATGCTGAAGGCAGCAGTTTGCTGCTCTCCCAGCAGACCTCAGGCAGACAATGCTTACCATGCCAGGGTGGCTTCCAGTGCTCCCTGTGCCTGGCAGCATCGTCCCTGCTTTCCCCTTGGCATGGGGTTTGGGACAGCTCTTGGTCCTTCTGGGTATTTTAGCTTTTTTTTAATTTCATTATTGCACTTATTCCTTCTGCTTTCTTTTCCCCTGGAGGAGAAACCAGCCTCTGCTCTTGCCCAGCCCTCCAAACCATCCGTGCCCGTTTGTGCCACCTCTGTGGTGAGTTTTGGTGGCAGCTCTGATCCCTTGCCGTGGTGAGGAGGACCTGTCACTGTCACTGTCCTTTCCCCTCCTTCTCCTCTCATCCCTGCTTCCCACCCTGCAGCTGGGCTTCCACCTTCCCTGATGCCAGGGGCCACAGCCAAGCTCAGGCTCAGCGGAAAAGGCCAAATCCTGCTCACAATAGGCCGTTTCCTGCAGGGAAGGTTTTTTTGGGAAGACACAAATAAGATTTTTAACCTTTTCCCAGGCATCCCTCGGGAGCTGACTGCTCCCTTGTTCCCAGCACCCTGCTCGGGGTGATGCTGGGGGGCTGCCACGGGTCTCCCACTGCCCAAGCACTGCACAAGCTACACCTTGAGCATCTTTTTGGGTGCACAACCTTCCCCCATCCACATGGACTCACCAAGCTGGTGATTCCTCTGTGGCAGGGAGCAGGTACCAGGTACGATGGGATTTGGTGGCATGAGGCTGCTCCTGGGTGTTACAGGTGTGTTGGATTTGATTATTCCGGTGTTGTGTGTGTTTTTGAGGATCACAGTGTTGCTCAGGGAGGGAAGCCCCAGGCTTGGAGGGAGTTTCCCCAAAAAGAGCCTGAGCTGGGCACTAGAAAGGGTTTTTCCTTCTCACCCAGCCCTAAGCCTTCAGGGTGTGAAAGCACACTTGGTTATGCAGCTGCCTGGTGCCAGGGAGGAATTTTGCCACACAAGCATCACTGCTGGAGCCCAGAAAGAACACACCCCCCCACACACACTTTTTTTGGTGAAAAACTATTTTGAGTGACTTTGTATAGGAACGTGAAACAGGTGCTTTCCATCCTCATGCATAAATTACTTTGCATGTCTTTTTCCACCCTGCTTTGCAGAAAAATGAAGGCTGGGTTTAACCTGTGTCTCACCAGGGGTGGCTCCTGTGAGCGATGTCGGATCAGGTTTTGGGGAAACTTTGCTGATTTTGGAGTCCGTATTGGATGTGGGCTGCTGTTGTAATTTCTTAAGGTGGGGAAACTGAGGCTCAGTCTTATGCCTGGGGTGATGAAATGAAGTTATAAACCATTGTTTAAGAAGCGGTTCCGTGCCCTTGCTGGGCTTTCCCCCTGTGCAGATCGTGGGATGTGAGTCATGGGCTCCCAAACTCAGGGTTGTGACACTGTCAGAAGAAGGCTGCTGACGAATGAGCTGCTATTTCCAGGCTTCCTGCTAAATATACTTTCCCCTTCCTGGTCCCCTCCGTAGTACTCTAAAAATTAAGGCCTTCCCATTTTTTAATGAGGGAAAACAAAATGCATTCCTGCCTCCCCTGGTCTTTGCCAGATGTGGAACTGAGGCACGTGGCAACTAAAGGTTGAGTAGCTGGGGAAGAGCGGAAAAAAAGGTAAAAAATCCCAGTATTTAGGTTTATTTTTAAAAAGGGAATAAACAGGAGGGAGGGTGAGGCAGTGGAAATCGTGTCATGCTGGGGGGTGAGTTTTTCTGTGGGAGCAGAGGGGCTGCACCACCCTTGGGAAGGGCTTTTTGTCAAAGCCAGATGTTTACTTGGAAAGGCTGTGGTCCAAAGTTTGGGCTTTAGTTTACATATAGGGCTTGTGTCAATCCATACTGTGGATCAGCAAGTTTGTCTTTCAAAAGACTCTGACTAGGGGGAGGAAAAGAAACACAAAGTTGTGAGAAAAGCCTTTGGACAGCATTTTGTCCGTAATTAGAGTTGTTTTTCAAGCCCTGGAAATATTTTCCCGGCTCCAACTGCAGAAAACTCCCCCGGCCTCCCCCTCCAGAGGTTTGGAGCTGCTTCCTTCCTCCAGAGTAGTTTTAACTCAAGCAGGACCATGGCGATGGTGGCATGGGGTGAAGACAAATCCCACTGGGATGAGGCTTTGGAGAAAACGTGTTTCATAGAATCCTGGAATTGTTTGAGTTGGAAGGGACCTTAAAGCTCATTTCATTCCAACCCTCTGCCATGGGCGGAGACAGCTTCCACTAGACCAGATTGATCAGAGTCCTGTCCAGCCTGGCCTTGAACACTTCCAGGGATGGGGAGTCCACAACCTCTCTGGGCAAGCTGTTACAGGAGCTCATAGAGTGTGCAGGGAAAGGATGCTTAAAAATTATCCATCATTCCTGAAAATATGAGTGTTTGAGAGTTGCAGTGGGTATTTTCTGGGAGAGATGCTAAACTGCCTGGATGTGTGTGCTTAGGCACCATTTTTAAAAGCCACTTGCACATCTGCACAAGTGGAGTTGGGATTGTGATGTGGAGCATTTCATGGCAGGGGTAAAAACAGCATCTTCTAAATTGCTGGATGGAGCTCTTAGCACCCCTGGTCTATAAAAGGTCTCCCTTCCCATGGCAGAGGGTTGGAACACGATCTTTAAGGTCCCTTCCAACCCAAACCATTCTGAGACTCTACAAAAGGATGAGGAGAGCTTTGCTGCTCTGTATAAGGCAGCAATCTCCAGGGGGGTGTGGATTTTTCCAACCACCACATTATCAGGGAGTAAATGCCTGGTGGTAGACAGTAAATGTGTGGTAGTGCTGGGATTGCTTGGCTTTATCTATTGCTCTGCCACCCAGGGCTGCAAGGTGGATGTGCTAATTTGATTTCTGGCCATGAGAAACAGCCTCATCCCTGTCCTGGCTGATCCAGGCATCTCAGGAAACTCTGGTCTTGGTGGACACGTTGAGTTTTGCCTTTTTGCCATCCATCTGCACTTTGGTCCTTGAGTTAGTGGCTTTAGCCAGCAGAAAGCCACTCACTGCTGAGGACGTGGTTCCTTCTTCATGGCTGTAGAGAGCTCCCAGGACAACTGCCTCCCTAATTTACCTGATTCAGGCACACAGAATCATCAAGTTGTTAATGTAGGGAAAGCCCTCTAAGGTCATTGAGTGTAACCATTCCCCAGCACTGCAAAGGCCACCACTAGCTCATGTCCCCAAGTGCCACATCCCTCATGTAAGGCAGGATGAGGCTGGGATGAGGAACATCTCCCTCTGCATAGGTCAGGGAGTGGATGAGAAATCTACAGTGTTTGCTACATGGTCCTTGCTGTGCGTGTCCCTTGGAGACAAATCCCTCTCCCACCCTCTAAAAAGTTGTGCCAGGAAGGACACGATATGAGGATATGAAGTTGGATATGAGGAAAAATTTCTTTGCTGAAAAGGCAGTCAGGGATTGAACAGGCTGGAAGTCGTGGAGTCACCATCCATGGAACTGTTCAAAACTTTTGTAGGTGTGGCACCTGTGGACATGGTTTTGTGGTGGGCTTGGCAGTGCTGGGGGAACAGTTGGGTTCCGTGATCTTAGAGAGCTTTTCCAATGTAAAATATTCTCTGATTCCCAAACTCAGGGTAAAATATTCTACTCTGCCAGTAGAAGTTTAGTGGTAGCTCTGGCTCTACTTGCTGCCCTGCAGGGCAGAAGTGTGCCTAGCACTTCCTTTCCCGTAGCAGGATCTTGTTTCAGAGCAAACAGACAGACAGTCTTGTGCCTCTGAATAATCCTCACATTGCTCTTCCCACTCCAAACTTCTGCTTTCCCTGGCTGCCTGTGAAATGCTCAAGGCAGGCTCTGAAGAGCTTTGGTGCTCATCCCTCTTTCCCAAGCCAAGGAAACCTGGTTTTTGCCTTGCAGATACCTGACTCTAGGAGGTTACATTTGTCTTTGGTTGTTAAAATATTCCACTGAGACTTTAGGAAACCCCTCTGTAAGGAAAGCTGGAGGGGTGCTGGCGTGGCTCCAAAGCTGCTGGTGGTTCTCCAGCCCACAGGAAGCAAAGGCAAGTGTGGAGATGGGACAAAGCATTGCTTGATGCTGGAGTGGATGGAGGAACCTTCCTACCAGGCACTCTGGGAAAGAAGATAAGGAGAATCCTTGGAAATTGTGCTGAGGCTGAGCTGTGAACTGGCATTGCTTCCCACCCTGGAGGTGCTCTGGGGTCATTTTCCTGGACTCACAGCTCTGGCCTGTGTCCTCTCCAGCAGGTTAGGAGGCTTCACCTGGGGATGATGTCTTGTTCCCAGCTGTTTAGAGCAGTGGATGTCAGCCAGGTTCTCGGGGAGCTGTAAATCCATCAGTGCCTGCTGTTGTTAGCATGTCTATGACACGGCCGCCCACCCCTGCAGCACCACAGCCACTGCTGGCTCCATGCCTTTGTTTCATGCCCCGTGCCAACCTGTGGCAAGGTTTGGATGTAAACTCCAGGTCCTGGATGTGCTGTACAGCTCTGGGATGAAGCAACTTGGCTTTCCCAGCCAGCAAGGTCTGTGGGAGCCAGAAGTGTCTCCCTCAGCCAGCTTGAGGCCAAGCGATGTACTTTTTCCATTCCCACCCCAAACTCTGACCATGGTCTCCGTCTCCTGCATCTACTCCTCCACAAACAGAGCCCAACATGTGGGATTTCCTTTTTTTTCAAGTGGAAAAAACAATAAAATCCCCAAACATCACGAAAACACGCCATGGAGTTTGCTGTCCCCGAGCTGGGGCTGCCTGCACCGGTTGCTCAATGCTGGTGGTGGCAGGATGGGAACACTTGGCAAAGTCCCCCTGTCTCCCCCACAAGCTGTGGAGCAATTTCCAGCTGGGATTTTAATAGCCTGCAGCTCTGAAGCAGTGGCAGCCATGTCTGTGTGAAATGCAGCTCATCTCCATCGGTGTTTGACGGACACAGGATTTTTGGGAATGGTTGTGTTTGAGGGTGGGTGCTTGTGAAGCATTGGAGGGTTGGCTGGGGGGCCACTGGAAGCGGAAAATCTGGTGACCTGCTGCCAGTGTGGGGTTGGATGGGGTGAGAACATGTTTGGTGTTGGATATCTGTGCACTGGATTTTGCTGTGGCCCCAGCTTGAGGGTGCTTTGGCCTCAGGTGCAGTTTTGGGGTGTCCTGTGGGGTGGAAGCTCTGCCCCATCCCCATGAAGCCTCCTGCTTTGCTGCTGGTGAGGATCATTCCTTTGAATTATGAGCAATTTAGTCAATGGCCACCTCTCTGGTGATCAGTGACAGGACCAGAGGGAAGGACTGGAGCTGTGTCAGGGAAGGTTTAGGCTGAGTATTAGGAAAAGGTTCTTTTCCCAGAGGGTGGTTGGGCACTGAACAGGCTCCCCAGGGAATGGTCACAGCCCCAAGCCTGACAGAGCTCAAGAAGGGTTTTGACAATGCTCTCAGGCACAGGATGGGATTCTTGGGGTGTCTTGTGCAGGGACAGCAGTGGGATTTTAATTATCTTTTTGGTCCCAGCTCAGGATATTCCATGATTCGATTCTATGATTCAATAAATGAAGAGTGAGCAGCACAACCCTGGGTTTTGGATGTCCTGATGTCTCATCCCAGGTTTTTTTTTCCCTTTCTGGACATGCATCTGGGATCTTGTGGGTGACCAGTGCAAGGTTCAGTGTTTCTGCAAATAAAGCTGGTGCTGGCACATCTCCCTGGGTTACAGGAAAAAAACTGGTCCAGAGGAATGGATTTAACAACTGATTGCTTCTTCCCTCTGTGTCTTTGACAGGTCACAGCCAAGACTGCCTTCCTGTTCATCTTACCTCAGTATAATGTTAGTGTGCCTACAGCAGGTGAGAGATGCCTCTGCTCCACAAATCCCAAGGGAAGGTTGTGGTTTGCCCCAAATCCTCACTTCCAGCTGACTTGGGCTCACCCTCTGCTGATCAGCTGCTCAGAGTCTTGTCTGGCAGTAAATGCAGTTTGGCAGAGATGTTAAAAATAAGATATTTTGGGAAGAAGCGAAGTTTGAGTGGCTCAGAGCACTCTGATCATGTCTGCCAGCCCTCACGCTGCCAGGGTTGGGAAGAAATGCTTTCCAGGGAGTCTGGGGGCTTCCTCTCTGTTTCTGCCATGACCAGGCTGCTCTGTGCTCCCTGCAGGGTGAGGTTGCTGCTCCCAGCCTGGTCAGGCAGGATCCAACTGTGTGATTGCCTGCCTGGAGCGGCTTCTTGTCCCCCTGAGGAGCAGGAGGGATTTACCTCTTTGCCAAAAATCAGGGGCTGATTTTCGGGGATTGCACCTGGAGAGGAGGATGTGGAGATGCATGTGGTGCACAGCGTCCCTGCTCCAGGCAGGTTCTGATTCATAAGGAATAAATTCCAGGAGGCTCTGAGCTGGTGCAGCTTGGAACCAAACAGACCAGAGGAGGTGTCCCAGCTCCCAGCCAGGAGGCTCAGCCCCTGTTCCTGTTTTGCCTGCTGGTTGCTGCCTGCCTGGCTCAGAGCCCCTCTGGATCTGGCAGGGAGCTGGGCACTGGCGTGGAGACAGCAGGAGGTGGTTTGGGTAAAGGCCTGGGCTCGGGATGAGCCAAATGCCCGGGGCACAAAGCCTGGCCTGGTGGCAGAAAACTGCAGTTAATTGGGAGTGTTTGAGTAATCATCCAGAGAAAGAGCAGGGTGTTGGGATTAGTGGAGCTACAATGAGGCAGACATGCGGAAGATAAAAGCTCTGCCCTTAAAGGCTTTGGTTATGGCTGAAGGAATCATCCAGCTTCCAGATTAAATTGTGGTCCCTTCTCCCCTGTGGCACAGTCCAGACAATTTCCGCTGCTGGTTTTTTAAGGGATTTATTTGTTCCTGATAGGAGAAGTCTCAGGGGGCAGAGGAACACCTCCCCAGGACCAGGTATTGAGGTTTCAATATAGGGCATGAGCCAGTGGGGAGAGACATCTTGGTGTAACAGCTTCTTTGGAGGAATATAAATTTTTCCAAGGCTTTCCCACATCCTCCACAGCTCCTGCTAGAGCTTCCAGGGTGCCCTGGAGAGAGAATGCAGAGCACATGTACATGATATATTTTCTTTGGCCTTGCAATTCTTTCTTTTACCTTGCTCTGGGATACAGGCACCATTTTTACCTCTGGGTCTGAACAGCACTGGGAGCTCCTAAGGACAGGAGGAGATGTTTTCATATCCTTGTGCCATCTGTGTTCATAAATCCCATTCAAATGTTAGAAATCTGGAATGAAGCTTTGTTTAGGGTAAGCAGGGCTGGTGACAGAGCAGTCTCTTCCCAGCACTGGTATCAGGAAAGGACAAGCTGGATCAGGGTGAGGAAGGGCAGCAGCCAGGGGTGGGCTGAGCTTCGTGTGATGATACTTCCTGCAGCCTTCCCAATTCTGACTCTTCCCATAAGCTTCAGGGCTGCAAATAGTCAACTGAATGCAGATGTCTGGGGTACTTTGGGTGCTGTTGGGATTCCTGTTGCTCCAGAAGAGCACAGCCTCCCATGGGTCCTATTTCTCATCCACCAGCCCTGTGCTGCTGCCTCAGATCTCTGAATAGCAGAAGGCATCTGCATTTAGGCAGCTGAATCCCACTCCAGCAGTTTTCAGGGAGGAGTAGGATATCATAAGGAAGTGTTAAATCATAACTGAGGGAGTGGAAATCCTGTCCCAAGCCCTGATGTTCCTAGTGGAGCATCCCTGATCCTGTCACCTGCTTCAGCCTCCCATGTCTTCATCCCTCCAAGTGATAAATTCCCATCTCCACAGCCAAGCTGTCCCCAGTGGGAAGGGGAAGCTTTTAGTGTCCCCAGTGTCCCCTCCCTTGAGGTGTGTACCTATTAGAGGAGAAACCACCCACCTCTGCCATGAGCTAACCCTGGAAGAAGCCCCTTTTCCCTGCCACTGGCATAGTCACGGCCTCTCTCCGATGTCCCCATCCAAGCTTCTCCCCAGTAAGCCTTTACCTGGGAATCCTTTGGGCCATGGGGGTCTGACCCACGCTTTGGTCTCTTTGCAGATGGGGAGTTGGTCCAGTATCACTATGGGCTGAAGGATCTGGTCACCATCCTCTTCTACATCTTCATTGCCATCGTCCTGCACGCGGTGGTGCAGGAATACATCCTGGACGTGAGCGCCATTCCCTGTCCTGTGTCCTCAAAATACCTCAAATCCCACGGGGGGCTGTGGTCCTGCTGCAGTTCACTGCTGTTCTGGGGGTGGTCTGGGGGCTGAGGTGATGATGAGCGAGCCTTCATCTCTGGAGGCTGCTCTGGATGAGGAGGACGAGAGAGAGTTGATGGTGGCTCATGTTTTCTTGTTGCTTGTCTCTCCCTCTGCTCCTTCCCAGAAAATCAACAGGCGTCTGCATCTCTCCAAGGTCAAACACAGCAAGTTCAATGAGTCAGGGCAACTGGTTGCCTTCCACCTCACCTCTGTCATCTGGTGCTTGTACGTCGTGGTGACGGTAAGGCACAGGGCTGGCTGGCATCTGGGTTTCCAGGGGGAATTGTGGGTTCTGGAGCACTAAATCTCACTGGCAACAGAGTCCCCAGCCAGCTTCTGGGGCAAAACAGGCACATTTAAGTCAGTGGTGGATCTTTCCAGCCCACTGTGTGAGGGCAGTTTTGGGAGATGCTTCTGCTGTATTGTACAAGGCACAGGTAAATGGGCTGTGAAATGGTTTTGGAGCTGGGCCTCAAAAATCCTGCCTGTCCCCATCATGTCCAACCTCTGCTCCAGGAAGTGATGCCTTTCTCAGCTTATTTTCCTTCTTGTGTACATTCAGTGCCTTGAGGTTTTTGGGTGCTTTTTGGAGGGTCATGGGGCTAATGGGCAGAATTTTGGGATCCTTCTTTGTGATTCCTTGGTGTGTTTGGTGAGGGAATCTTTGAAAACAGAGAAACCATGCTGTTCCTCAGAGATGTGTCAACCCAAAGAATTCAGAGGGAAAGCTGTCATTTTGGGAAGGAAGGGGGAGGGAAGAACAGGTGGTGTGGGAGAGATCTGACTATTTTGGCAGTGTGAAGTGATGATGCTTTGGTACCTGCAGCCATTGGGGTCCAGCTGTGGTCCCCAGTGGCTCAGGGGATGGATCCTTGTGGACAGATCCCCTCCCCACTGCTCAGAGGCCAGTCCTCCTTAGAGAGCTACTGTTCCCTTCAAGGCCAGCATTTCAAGAGATCTGCTCCACTGCTTCTGCCCCACAGGGCTCTGAGGAAGGAAACTTTGACAGAAGAGTTGATGCTGCTGGTTTTGGTGCCAGATCCATCCCTAGCAGCTGTGGGGCAGGAGCCTCCTGAAGAGCTCACACTGCTTTGATGTGCTTCCCAAACACCCAGCATGAGCAGAGCAGGTCACCCTTGTGCTTCCTTGGCCTTCCCCAGCTGAAGAAAAGGGTCTTGGGACAGACAGGGAATGGATGATGGTGACTGGGCAGGACAAATTTCCCATGTGAGCATCTCCTTGCAAAGCCCAGGGCAGCATCTGTGTGGTAGGAGTGAGAAGGGAGTCCCGTCCTGTAAGGCAAGAGGTGGAAACTGAAACTATCCAATTTATATCCAGTTATTTTTGTTGGTGTTTTCTGTTCCTCTTTCTCTTCAGAAGCACTTCTTGTTGCTTAAGTGCTGTTGGGGTTGGAAATGCCAGTGGGGAAAAAGCCTGTGGACCATGCACACGCCTGCCTGGGCCATGCTACTGGAATCTCACCCCTACACCTCCAGAGCATTCCAGACCCCAGAATACCCTCTCCTGAACTTGGGACCCTCTGTGCAACTGAGCAAACAGCCTTCAGCCCCCAAAAAAGGGGCCTGGTGAAATTTTAGAGGAGTGCTAGAGACCCACAGATGCAGAGCTCAGCCTTGGCCCTCACCGGGAACGTGTTTTTCCCTGGAGGCTGTGACAAGACTCGGGTGTCATCCCCAGTTCCTCGTTTCACATCAGCCCACCCTCTCATAACCTGTTTTGTTTTGCTGAAGCCTTGCCTCTCTTCTCTTTTTCAGGAAGGATACATTTCAAACCCCCAGAGTCTGTGGGAAAACTATCCGCATGTTTATCTGCCGTAAGCACTTGTGAGGGCATTTTGTTCTGGGGCTGGCCACTTCCTTCCTCTCCATGGTTGTGCCTGCTGGGAGTGGGGTGCTGACAGCACAGCACCCTCTGCATGCAGCCTGCAGCAAGGATGCTGCAGTGAAACCATGAGGAATGGGGATATCTCATTTGTGAGCCTGGGGAGGGTGTTCCAGAGGGTTTCATGAGGAAGGCTCTGTGGGCTTGGTTATTCATCTGGGAAGGTCTCTTTGCTGTTCATTTTTCACAGTAGAAATGTAGTGGGGACCTTTCCTTCTTGGTTTTTTACAAAAGTGAGGTTTGCTGAGAGCACAGAGACCACAGCACAAGTGTCTGGATAAACTCCATGCGCGGCTCTCTTGGCACAACAAATAATTTCAGCCCTGAAATGATTTCTCCTAAATCCCACGGCTCCAAAACAGTGGAGGGATTGCCCAATGCTGCCCTGGCACTCGGGTTCTTGGGGTCCTGACATGGCCTGGGCTGGCTCATGTGGCTCCTCCCTGCATTTCAGGTACCAGGTGAAGTTTTTTTACCTGTGCCAGCTGGCGTACTGGCTGCACGCCCTGCCCGAGCTCTACTTCCAAAAAGTCCGCAAGGTGAGAGCCAGGTGGAGGTTTTGGGAGAGGGAGCTCTGGGAGAGGGCGGGTGGGGAGGGCTGAGAGGTTGATTTGGCTTTTCTGCCCCTGCCAGGAGGAGATCCCCCGGCAGCTGCGCTGCATCGCGCTCTACCTGCTGCACATCACCGGCGCCTACCTGCTCAAGTGAGTCACTCACCTGCCTCAGCATCCCCTCCCACACCTGGGACAGGGCTGGGCAGCTGCTTTTGCCCTGGGAGTCACCTGCAATCCTCAGTGGGGTGAGGGGCTTAGAAGGAATAAATGGGATTGTTGCAGCGGAGAGTGACTTTTTACCTAGGCAGGTATATAGGACAAGGGGGATGGTTTTAAACTAAAAGAGGAGAGATTTGGATATTGGGAAGAAATTCTTGCCTGTGAGGGTGGTGAGGCACAGGGCACAGGCTGTCCAGAGGGTTTCCCATCCCTGGAAGTGTTCAAGGCCAGACTGGATGGGCATTGGAGCAGCCTGAGACAGTGGAAGATGTCCAGGGCAAGGAGTTGGAATGAGATGATCTTTAAGGTCCCTTCCCACCCAAACCATTCTCTGATACAAAGCAGAGCAGCTTTGCCAGCCATAAGGTTTTGTGTTGGATACATCCCAGCTGTGCTAGTGTTTTGGACTGTGTTGATGGTTTGTAGACAGGGATTTCCCCTATTGCAGTCCTGCCCCGACTGCTGCACAGAGGTCCGGCTTTGTGCTGGCGCAGGCAGGGCTGAGGCTGTAGCTGGGTTTGAAGGTTGAAGGATGAAGGTTGAAGGACGACCAGCCCAGTGATGGTTTTTTCTTCCTCTTCCCTGCCAGCTTAACCCGCCTGGGGCTGATCCTCTTGCTGTTGCAGTACTTGGCCGAGTTCTTCTTCCACATGGCACGGCTGGTTTACTTCACGGACGAGAACAATGAGAAGCTGTAAGCAGGGGATGTGCCTGTGGCTCCCATCCTCCTTCGGAGCCCAGGAGAGCCTGGATCTTGCTCTCACTTCCTGGGCCAGCACTGGGGCTGCCCCTGCCCACATCTCTGCTTGCCCTCCTGCAGGTTTAACGTCTGGGCCGTCGTGTTCGTGGTCACCAGGCTCTTCACCCTCACCTTGTACATCCTGGTCATCGGCTTCGGGCTGCCGCGCGTGGAGAGCCAGGCCCTGGACCCCGAGAGAGGGAACTTCTTCAGCTTCCTCTTCAACAATATTCTCTTCAGGTAGGAATGTCTCCTGTGTCTTCCTTGGCTGTGTTAGCCCAGCGTGGGTTTTGCTGAGTTTGGAAATGGTGGAATCCCAGAATGGTTTGGGTTGGAAGGGACCTTAAAGATCATCTCGTCCCAACCCCTGCCGCGGACATGGATACCATCACTAGACAAGGTTGCTCCAAGCTCCGTCCAAATGGGATCCAGACCCCCAGTGGAGATTCCTGATTCCATTTAGGGAAGGTCTTAGTGAGCTGAAGGGGGTGTGAAGGAAGCAAGGAGGGATTTAAAGGCTACACAGAGCCAAAACAGAGGGGAAAACTCAGGAAATAAAGTGTGAATCGAGTGAAGTTATAAAGTGCAAGCCTATCTTGGAGAAATGGTTGCAGGCTTTCCCTCTTGTACCTCTAAGGGCATTTACATGGGTGTGGTCAAGGAAAAGGCATTTTCCCTCCTGCTTGCCCATGTTTTGCTGCCTATTGATGTGGGAAGCACAGGGTGGAATGGGTTCCTCATCCCTTGCAGTGTGTCAAGCCTGGGAGCCTTTCTCACCCTTGCAGCAGCTGTAGGTTCAGTTCAGAATTTGCTAGGCAGGGTCATTACCAAGCTTTTTGAAGCCAAGGACTGCTGGCACACCTGAGGGTTTGAGGGTCTTTCTTACCTTCCACCTTGTAGATCATCCAGGAGCATCATACCTTGACTGTGCCACGTTGTGTTTCGGGCAGTGCTGGTTGAGATGATCCTGTTCATCCATTCCTGCCTTAAAGTCGAAAGAATCAATGAATCAGAACCTGAGGGCTTTATGGTGTGGAGGGAAAGGAGGGTGGCTGCTCTGGGCTCAGGGGTGGCAGAGAGGAGAGATGGTGGCTGGAGGGAGAGCACCTGCCACACGGGGGGACCTGGGCCACCAGCCCCGGTGTGGGGGGAAGGCGGGGCTGGGGGGGGCCTCGCTGCTGTGTTCTCAGCCTGCCTCTTCTCCGCCCCTGGCAGAATGAGTGTGCTGCTGTTGGTGTGCCTCTTCCAGGCCTCGGTGATGTGGCGCTTCATCCACTTCCAGCTGCGGCGCTGGAGGGAGTACTGGAACGAGCAGAGCAGTCGGAAGCGAGCCGCCGCCGCCGCCAGCACCAAGCAGCAAACCAAGCCGCTCAAGAGGGACTCTGGTGAGGAGGGTGGCACTGTGGAGGTGTCAGTCCTGGGGTTCAGCATCCCCCAGCAGGCTGCTGCCCGTGCAGGGCGTCCCCAGCAGTGTTCTGAGGTCATGGGGGTTTCTCCGTGTCTGTGGGCCAATCCTGAGAGGATGAAGGGTGTGGCTTGCGCAAGGGACAAAGTTTCTTTCTCCATAAAATCACAGGATGGTTTAGGTTGGAAAAGACCTCTGAGATTACAGAGTCCAACTTTTGACCAATCACCGTGGTGTCAACCAGACCAGAGTGCTGTGTGCTACTTCTGGTTGTTCCTTGGACACCTCCAGGGGTGGTGCCTCCAAACTTCCCTGAGCAGCCCATTCCAATGTTTAATCACCCTTTCTGTGAGGAAATTCCTCCTAATGTCCAACCCGAACCTCCCTTGTGGCAGCTTGAGGCCATTTCATCTTGTCCTGTCCCTTGTTCCCTGGCAGCACCCTCTTGTCAGAGAGGTGAGAACAAGAAGGTCCCTCCTGAGGACCTTTTCTCCAGGTTAAACACCCCCAGCTCCCTCAGATTACCCTCTAGATCCCTCACCAGCTCTGTGTCCCTTTGTTGCCATCCCCAGGTTACCATGAAAACGGAGTGGTGAAAGCAGAGAACGGAACCTCACCTCGCACCAAGAAGCTCAAGTCTCCGTAGAAGCCAAGGGTTGTCTCCTGGGAGGAGGGTGAGATACCAGGACTGAGCAGCCCCTCCTCCTGCTCCTCACGAGCAGCGTCTTGAAAGGCTCGGAATCATCTTCCCAAGGTGTCTCTCGCTCTCCTCCCTCCCTTTTTTGCTCTCGTGAACCATTTGCAATAAAACCAAAAAGGCCCCTTTCCTGTTCTCCCATCCCCCTCATAGGAACCTTTTCCAGCCCTCCTGGTTTTGCCTTCCTCTGATCGTAAACCAGTGTGCAATTTTTTTTTTTTTTTTTTCCTGTTCTACTTCAGTGTTTGGTTATTTTGGTTAATGGTTACAAATGTATCATAGATGGTTCCAAACAATCCTTTTTTCTCCTACAGCATGTTCCTCCCCTCTCTTCATGGTGCTTCCCTGAGCCCCTGGGACAGGGCCACGACAGCTTGAAGGCACCAAATGTGTGTTTTGGGATCAGATTCCTGGGGGAATGTGCTGGGGCTGTGAGATCTGAGGCTCAGGGGTGCTCTCAGGTGAGATGGGGCACATCTGGCCAGCGCTCGGCAGGATGGTGATGCTGCAAAGAGAGACCAGGGTCTGATGGAGGAAGCTCAACCCTGTCTTGTCTCCTGGTGGACCTCTGGTTAACTGGGGTTTTCTGAACCCTGCTTTTGAGGATTTTCGAGAGCTGGGCAGCAAGAGAACTTCCCTCTTCATATGGAAGGTCCACCTCCCAGCCTTTGCTTGCCCCACCCAGCTGGGTTTCTTTTGGCTGCCCCATGGTTATTCTGGGCCTCCCAGCCCCAAGACCTGGGCCCAGGGCTCTGCAGCTCTCAGTGTTTTATTATGGGGCAGCAGCATCCTCAGTCCCATGTGAACCCTTGAGGCCTGCCCCACTCTGAGTGTTGGCCTGGCTCCTGTCAGCCCAAGCCCTTTGCCAGCTTGTCTGTGCCTCATGGACCTGGTGTTCTTGTTGCTCATGACCACATCCAGGTGGCAGACTGGTTGCTGCAAAGGGTTTTTGCATCAGTGGGACCGTGCCCCTCATGCTGTCACCTCAGCCTTCCTCATCCCTACCGTACCAGTCCAGCCGTGCCATCGGCAGCCACCAGCTTCACTCTGTTTCCAAAGGATACAGTGCTTGTATCCACCCAAGGTGCTATCAAATCCAGGGTTTCTTCCAAACATCCTAACCCCTTCATCCCTTTCTGAGCTGTGAATGAGATGACAGGGAAGGAAGGGGAAGGAGGCCGGGGCTGCAAGGAGCAGCTTGCATTTTAGGAAAAGCCTGGCTTGTGACACGTAGCTGTTGGCAGATGGAATTGTCTCAAATCTACCTCAGAGGCCATCTGTTGCTGCAGACCACTTTCCCCTCTTGCTCCTGCCCACCTCCACATGCTGGCAGGAGATTTTGTGGAAAGCCACATCCCACCAGCTTGATCCCTCACGGACTGCTGGGGAGCAGCATCTGCTTGGGCATTTGTGGGTCAGTGCCATCTTGCTGGGCTTCTTTTTGGGGTGCCAAGGCTAGGTTTGGCAGGTGAGCAGTAGTGGCACTTCTGTCCCCAACTCCTCTGGGGCAGTTCCTGAGCTGGGCTTTGCTGTTGGTGCCTCTTGTGCAGCGAAGTCGGCCGTAACTTTAGTTCTGCTTTGCCACGGCAGGAACAGGGGACTCGTGGAGTGTCCCCTTGGCTGGGTGAGGAGAGGGACACAGGGCTGAGGTGCTCTCCATGTGCAGGATTGTTCCTGGCTCAGCCCTTGGGGGCAGCTGAACTCTGGCTCTCGCTGAGTGCAGTTCCAGCTTGAGGCTGGTGCTGTTGTCCTTCGCGCCAGTCATGTATTGAGGAACGGGTGGCAGTTGATTTTCTGCCCCTCTTTGAGTTGAGGTTTTTTTTTTCCTGTTTATCTGGGTGTCTTTTGTCCTTTCCTCCTCCTCTCCTTGTTGAGGAGGCACTGGAGGGAGAAAACATGCAGGGACATGAGGACAGTTGGTCAAATTCCACTTGCTCCTCAATCCCCACAATATTTGAGTGTTAAGTGAGAGACACTGGCAGGTGAGGGCTTTCCCTGTTTCCAGGGGAGCTGGGGAGGGAGGCTGGAGCAGAGCCCTTGGTGGTACCTTGCCACTGCTTCTTATGGCCTGTGCTGGGAGGATAAGACACTTTTTTGGCTCAGAGGCAGCGACAGGACCCGCAGTGCAGCGTGATTGGAGGAAAAAGAGCTTTATTTTGGGGAGGACATGGAAAAGGTCTGGTGTGAGAGGTTTTTCCTTTCTCCTGCCTCTTCCCATCTCCTGCCATCCACTGCCAGTGCCCTCCAGGAGTGACTGCTGGCTGGCACCTCCCCAGAGCCTCGGCCAGGCCTTTCCACAGCACCGGTGCCTGGCAGCAGCCGAGCTGCTGACTCTGTTGGCAGGTGACACGTAGAGGCCCCCAAAAACACATCTGCTGCATGGTTCCTCCTGCCTGCTTGGCTTCAGGCAGCTTTTCCACTTGCACAATCCCCTCTCTTCCTACAGTAGCTGGTGATGTTTTGCATCCCAAGTGCCTTATGTTGTAGCCGCTCTCTGCGCTATACCAGTAGCTGAGCACCCTCCTTTGTTACTACGTATGTACAACATATGCTACATTTACATGTTTTCTGTTTTCTTTTTGATAGAGCTGCCTGGAAAAGGGACATTTGTTTTTGAAGCATTTCCATGTGTTCTTTTTATGATTTTGGTTTTTTAAGCCTGTAGATGATGGGGCTTTTTTGTGTTTTTGTTACCCCTCCTCTATATTTAGTCCTCAGAAATCTCCATCCTTCTGTTAGACCCAAACCTGTCAGATTGGGGTTCTTCTGAGCTGAGCCTTTGTTGTGAGGCGATATCCACTGCAATCCCCTCTCCATCAGAGGGGCTGCTCCTGTCTCTGTGTTGTAGTGCAAGCACAGTCCCTGGGCTGCAAGCCCACAGTAACTGCTCCTGTGTCCGTGTCATTTCTCAGCAGATCCAGCCTTCCTTTCAGCCCAAAGAACTTTTTCTTGGAGCATTTTCATTGCAATCCCTTTGTGGTCAGTCTGTCCTTGGCTGCTCTGCCTATGAAATGCCACGAGCTCACTTCCCTTTAGTGGATGCCCTTCTCATGCCCCATCTTGTCAAGCCCTGTGTCATCTGCAGAAAACATCGTGGAATTGTCGGGTGATTGAGGTTGGAAAATGCTTCCAAACTCGTCAAAGTCCAACCTGTATTGCAACACCAAGATCCAAGCCTGAACAGGAGCTCTTGTCCACCACAGTGCAGAAGGTGATGGAGATTATCCAAAACTTCCAGCGGGACATGATTCCTTGCACCCTTCCTGTGGGCTTGAGGCTGCTTTAGTAGTCTGTGCCCATTATTCAGCCTAAGGAGGACAGGAATTGAGTAGCCTGTGGTTTTTGGGGTGTAGTGTTTTCCTGTCCTAGCCTAGAAGAGCTGAGAAATGCCAGCACTAGTTCTCTCTTCTTGTCTTAGGTAGCTGGAGAATGGGCTTGGGAAGAGAAAGGGGTGGAGGAAGAACAGATGTAGCATTTCACATACAGTTTTTGAGTCACTCTTACATTATGGGGCATTACAGTTGCATTTTGTCTTCTTGTTGTTGTTTGGGATTCTTTCTTCTTACTCACGATGTCTGGGCTAGTAGTAGCCAAGTTCCAGTTCCCCTGTAGGTCCCCTTACCTTCAACCCAGTGTTTTAAAAGGTATTTTTGGTAGGCTTCCCGGCTGGAGGGAAGAGTGGCCAGTCTGGGACGTCTCTTCCTTGCCTCCAAGTGACTCTGGGAGCTTGGAGCCACCCTGCCTTTGCTGCAGTGCCTGGGGGTTTACAGCAGCCTCAGGATCTTGCCTTGGGTAGATGGACCCCAGATTGAGTCAACAGTGGATGGAAATTAAGCGATTTGATTTACAGCCTTCCAGGAAACTTCATGGGGGGTGAAAGGGTGGTTTAGTAGGTTTTATGCCCAGCAATAAAGTATGTTCCTCCTCCTTGGAGCTGTGTGTGGGGTTTTTCTGGGAAGAATAGCTGTTGGAAAAGCCGCAGAGGTTTGTAGTTTTTCCTTGAAAATGGTGAACTCGACTGATCAAACTTCAACAAAGGAATTCGAGGAAAATTTCTGTTCTTCCATATTTATGCTTTAGTGCAAATTTCCTGATTTTGGAGGGGGTGGGGGGAATTAGTCTCTGGTGTTTTATCCTGTTTGTTTCATTCTTCCTGTCACTAGAGTTTTTGTACAGATTTTGTTTGTTATTGTTCGTTGTTCAATGACTTTTGTGATAAACTCAGCAGAAGTATTTTTCTCAAATAAATAAATAAAAGGCATAGATTCTTCCAGTGCTGTTTCCACTGATGCTTTATTATCGCTAAGCTGTGCATGTGGCAGGGACACTTTCCTCTATCCCAGGTTGCTCCAAGCCCTGTCCAACCTGGCTTTGGGCACTTCCAGGGATCCAGGGGCAGCCACAGCTTCTCTGGGCAACCTGTGCCAGGGCCTCCCCACCCTCACAGGGAAGAATTTGTTCCCCAGTATTCAGTCTAAATCTACTCTCTTTCAGTTTAAACCCATTGCCCCTTACCCTGTCACCCCAAGCCCTAGCAGCTGGGATTCCTCTTCCCACATTTCCCATGTCCACAGCATGGGCAGCTGCTCCAGAGTTCATTTTTCGTGGCTGCTTTCATCAGAGGGAGTGGAAGATAAGGGTATTTGTAGGAGATGATTTATCTGATGTGGTTTAGGCACATATTTTGTGTATTTTGTGCAGCTGGCCCCAGGCACACGACATCACTTGGCTGAGGGTTAGGTTACGGTTTCATAGCCTGTGCAGAAAATAGTTTCTGACTTTCTATAGCTCAAGTAATTTCATCTGTAAGTTTTTGGTCTCTTGAAATCTGAGGTGGACCAGAGATCCCTGGAATGATCCTTGGTCGGGGTGAGCAGCAGCACAAAAGGGGCCCAGAAGGGAAGAGCAGTGACCTTTCCAAACAAGGGGAGACAGGAGGGAGCTGTCACGTGGAGACTCTCAGCTGTCTGAGGGGAAGTGGGAATCCACGGTGCAAAAGCTGATTTAAAGCAGCATTTTGTTCCAAAGAGCTTTGTTCTCTGTGTGTGTGACAGCTGCCTTTTCTGTGTGCTCCATGGCAACACCTGGCAGGTGTCACTTGGGGTGAGAAGGCTCCTGCCGTGTTACCTTCGCGAGGAGATGAGCAATGTGACTCTACGAGGAGCACGAGTGTCCTATCTCTATTGCCATGCCAACTGCCCCCGTTCCCTTTTCCTTGGAGACCTGTCTGGTGAGATGACAGGTGGGGAAGGTGGGTGTAGATGGGATCCCAGTCCTAACACCATTCTCCCAACCTGTTAAAAAATGCAGAGCTGCTGTCAGCAGATTTGTGTCCAGACCCCTTACCTCCAGATAACTAAACTCACCCCATCACCCTATTTTGAGTAGAACCAGAATCACAATTTGTGGGTTTTCCCCCATCCTTTTTTAATCCTTAGCTCTTCCAGCCATTCTATTTAAGACAGACTTCTTAACACTTCTATAGCAACTACATTTTTATTTCAATTTTAATAACAAACTGGCAGTCTTCACTACTTGAAGGTGAAAGGCCCATCTGAGAGAAACCTGGAGTGGTTTTCACTCCAGGCTCCAGAGAGCTTTAGCTCTCTAAAGTACTGCACTAAAAGGCTGAGAAAACAGAAGAACCTTACTTTGGTTCTCAGATTTTTTTTTTTTCTCCTATAAGTTTCATTTCAACATCCAGAAATTGTGAGGTTGAGTCTGGAGGTGGCTAAAAGGGCAGGAAGGGATTAAGAAGGAAAAAAAGTTAACATGAGGGTGGAATCAGCTGGGTCTGTGAAAAGGGGAGGGAGAGAGTGAAGCAAGGGTGAAAACCAGAACATCCTTTTTGAATGTTTACAATGTCTTCAAGTCAGCTGAGAATTCAGTAGCTGGTCCTGTTCTTCAGCTTGTGGGAAGAGATTACTAGGGAAGGCTAGAAGGAAGTCACGGTAGTTTATCTTGTCATCACCGGAACAGTAGTCAATCAGCTGTGGGGACAAAAAACACAACAAACACCATAAAGAATTGGAAAAAGCTGCAAAATTGGGGCTGTTTTTAGGGCAAAGTGCCCAGACTTCTCCCTGTGTGACAGAGCAGATGTTATTCCCCAGTGTGGAATTCCCCATCCTGCTAGTCCCGAATCACAGGTAAACTTGGAATCATAGAACCATTAAGGATTGAAAAGATCTACAAGATCATCAAGTCCAACCATTTCAGGATTGAACTCGATGATTTAAAGGTTGGGCTTGATGGTCTAAAAGTTCAACTCCAACCTTGAATGCTTATAGAAGAGAGTAATCTATGCAAGGAGAAGAGTTAAAGTGTTTGAGTTTAATCCTGATTTCCTTCTCGGCCTCACCAGAGTGGCAACAGAGCCACAAAAATACAAAGCATGGCCACAGACTGAGATGGGCCACAGGAAATCTTGCAGAAATCCCTGCCAAAAGTGGGGTGGGGGCAGTATATGTGAACAGTCACTGTTCCCTGGTGTCACTTTGGTGTGTGCACATGGCATAAAGGGGAGACACAGATAATTGAGCTTGGTGACAGCCCCACTAATGAGCCAGTTCTAGTGTCCGTGCCTGACCCTGCATTGTATTACAGAGCCACAGCCTTTGTGTGCTTCAGGGGAAGAAAGAAACCTTTTGTTTTTTTAATTGCATAACTAATCTCCTTCTGACACCCAGCGAGATGGAAAAGGTCTAATATCACAATTCCTTGAAAGGATTCTTCTTCCCCTTGTCGCCTGGAGACAGATTCTCTGGGGTTTGCTTCAGTGACTGACAGCTGTGCTCCTCTCCAAGCAGTGAACTCTGTGCCATATGTTTAATTTATAGCCCTGCCATGCTTCCCAGGGCTCTGGGAACACTGAGATTAAGATTTCAGGAGAGGAGATGGATGTTTTTAGTGCATACATCCTAGACTGGGGCTCAAACGTGGGAGTTTAGCTTCAATTGTCACAGGTTCTCCACATAAATTTAGGAATGTTACTTCTCTCCCACTCTCAGAGTGCAGCAGGAATTGTCACCACACTGTAAATTCCTCAGGGCAGAGTGAGCTCTGATGAACTCTGGTACAGCAAAGCCTGGGTGCTTGTCAGGGCCTTTATTCATCCCACATTGAGAGACACAAATCCCCTGCCCATGCACCTTCCTAACCATGGCTGTGATGCTCACAGTTGGCTGCTTTAGAAAAGTTTTTATTTTAGCAGGGGAAATAACTCCCTCTGGTTTCTACATTTCTCTAAAGTCTGAGTCCCCCTTTATTGGCCACTAATCTACTGCCTATCACATGATGCTGAGGAAACATCCTTGCCAGTCATATTCCTGAAAGGATCCTCCTCCATCCACACTGGAGGAATTTTTCCCTCAGCTTCCCTCACATTTTCTGCTTTGCAGACAGTGATCTCCATGTGCTGTTTCTTGCTCCTAGTGCCCAGGAAGTGTTAACTAGGGCATTATGATTCTAAAATAATAACAACAACAATAATAATAAATTTAAAAATACTTAGTTCTTAGACCTTCCGTTCAGTTGCTGTTAAATCCACAATGTCTCTAAGCTTTCCTAAGGCACATTCCTTGAACACCTCAGTGTCACCTCTACTCAATCCCTGCTGTGCTTAAGACATCATGGACACTCCAAGCTCTGCAGGAGCCTATCCCTGATCTCTGTCATGATTCCTGATCTCTATCACAATACACATCCTCTTCTACTCATCCAAGACCTGAACCAGCAGGAATTTTCACACATTACAGTGCAGCCAAATATGGGGGACAACCTGGATAACATTTTTTCTCTTTCCTAAGGGGACAGCAATTATTATCTCCTCTAAGACACAGGCTCAGTCCAACAGCTCGGAAGTCTTTCTAAATTGGGACTTTCTTGCCCTTTTCTTTAATTTGTTCTCCTTTGAAGGCTAGAGCAGCTGGTTTTTAGAAGAGGTCTTTTGGAAGGGCCATGGGAGGGGAATTCCACATGCACAGCACCCCTTCCATCTGACCTTTTTAAGAAGAATGGTGCTGGTCGGCACGTTGAACCTGTCACAAATGTTTAAAAATCTTGCTCTATCCAAGAAGCCAGAGCCCTCCTTGTCAAAATGATGAAATGCCTCATGAAACTGCCTGGTGTTGAAGGGCTGTTGGAGCTTCAGTTCTTTCTGAACCTCCACAATTAAATCATCAAAGTCCTTCTTGGGGATGCCACTGTAGAAGAAAGGAATAACAGGATTTCATGTAAAAACTCATTGTGGCAGCCTTGCTGTGACACTTGAGTGAAAAAGGAGCATTTCCCTGTGTGCTCCACAGTGTCAAAAAGTGGGAAACTTCAATTTCAACCAGAGCCATGATATAACTGCCTCCAAACCATGTTCTGAGGTAACAGGGTTGTTACTGGGTCACATGAACTGGGTCCAGACAGCTAAAAGGAGGATGTGGTCTAGGCTCTGATGGACTGATACGCAAAGAAAGAATAAATGCCCTAAAAAAGACTCCCCCCACCACCTGCTGAGCCTGCAACCATCAAGCAGCTCAAGCTGGCAGCATCTGTTACAGTGAACTGATGCCTTTTGGGAAAAGATGTGTCCCCCATCCCGGGAAGTGTTTAAGATCAGGTTGGATGGGGCTTGGAGCAACCTGGGATAGTGGAAGGTGTCCCTGCCCATGGCAGGGGTTGGACTGAGCTGATCTTTAAGGTCCTTCCAACCCAAGCCATTTTGTGATTCTATGATTTTGGCTGGAAGTCCAAACGCTTCTTGAACTCAGGCTCGGTGCTGTGACCACTTCTCTGTCTCTGCTGCTGAGCCAGAGCTGTCCCAGGAGGCTTTGGGCAGAAGCCACAACATTTTACTGTACACACTTCACACCCTCTGAATGTGCTCAAACACAGCCTCTTGGAGCTGAACCACCAGCAGAGCAGGAGGCTGGAGCCCAGGGAGGCTGCTGAAAATGCCCTTAGCTGTCAACCCTGAGTCTTATTTAGCCCCACCACCCCATTCTCTGTAGCTACCTGCTGGTAGTCTCCACTACCACCTTCCGTGGGAGGAAATGATCCCTTATGGATTGCACGGTTGCTGCAGGGAAACTCTCTGCGTTTCCCTCCAAATAATTCAGCACATATTCATCAGCATCAATGATAACAAACCTGTGGCCAAACACTGGAGAAGAAGCATTAAAGAATTAGTGTTACCTGTGTTTTAGCACAGATTAAAGTAGTTTCTTCATCCAGGAGGGAGCAGGATTCCTCTCCTGTGGCTGGGCTCAGTTTTGAGCCAGCTCTGCTACTTGCTTCACTTCTTCAAATAAGAATAATTTCACTGATTTAAAAGTTTAAACATTGACAGTAACAAAGTTGTATCAATGTACACCAGCTGCTGATCTGGAAACTCAGATGTGAAGAGACCCAGAAGCAGCAGATCCTTCAAGTGAGGGAAGGGATATGCACTGTCCATACAATAATTACATATCAGAGCAGAGTATTATAAATTCAGGCTGGATTTTACCTTCAATTGTAGAACCAATGGTGAAGTCAGAGGGCTCATAGTATATGGGATTCTCTGGAGTAGACCCTGGCTTGGTAACTTTGGTCCTTTTTAAGTATTTGCCTCCAGGGATGCCAGAGTTTCTGACTGGGGGTTCATAGATGCTGATTGTGTCATCGGCAAGGAAATAAGAGAGGATGAAACGACGATTTTTGTCCTCAGGCACGGGTGACTCCTAGAGCAAAGGTAGCAGGTTTGGAACAGAGCATTTGAACCAGGCTTTCCTTCCCTGAGGTGCTTAGGAGTACCTAGTAACCCACTCATAAGCACCCAGAGCACAGAGCTTTTTCTATAGCTGACTAAACAAAGCACTTGATGTGCTGACATAGCATAACAAAGCACTAGACAGCACTTGGGATCTGAATTTCAAAGGTTACTTGCTTTACTCGAGCCACTGAAGCAGAATCTGGGCTGAAGTTACCAAATGTATTCGGTGTTTCCACAGCCTGAGTAATCCAAGAGAAAGGAATATCCTATATGGAATGATCTATCCCAGAGAGGCTGTAAAATTCTTACACTTAAATTACACTTTTCATTACGCTGAGTGCCTGAGAGAGGCTGAGAGAGGCTGGTGCTGCTTCAGCCCTTAGTCACAGGAAGTCACTCCCCTGACACACCAGTGGATTTACTTGCTTTGTTGAAAGCTAAGTGGATCTTAACTCCTCAACTGTGACCTTTAGGGAACTCCTGCACAATAGGGAGAAGAAACCAGCCCTTATCCACCCGGAGTGTTTGGAGAGGGCAGGCACTAGGCAGCACAGGAAATGCCATCGCTGCTGCTGCTGGCTCCTTGCATAAACCAGCTGTAAAGCTGGCACAAAGGCCAGGGCCTGGGCACTGTTGTGGGTGGAAAACACCATTCTCATGGATTTTCCAGCTTCTACACGGGTACTTGGCTGCTCTGCTAGGACAGCTCCTTGCTGGCTGCTGCATCCAGCACCTTCCCGGAGAAGAACAGGGGCTGGAGCCAGCAGCAGAGACATCAGGCACTGGCTGGTGGCAGTGGTGGCAGGCAGGCAGAGGCACAGTGCCCAGTGCAGGCTGCCACGTGGCAGTGGCAGAGGGAGTTTTTCCATAAATGGCTGTGGGTTTGTAGCAGGTCTGGCTTGTACTTTCTGGCCTTATTTTTTTTTTTTTTTCTAGTTTTGCAAGCTGCCAATTGTCACAGCAAGCACCCAATAACCCCATGGCATCCCCCCAGGGACACTCGTGTTGGCTTGGGGAGCTCTCTTTTCCTGCTGCCACAAAGGAGAGTTTGCCAACAGCCTTGTCTGGGCAGGCTCCTCCCATCCTGCTGGCACTATTCCACCAAGGAAAACACTTACCAGGGCCACCTGGTACCTCAGGACCTTGTGATCATTCTCCAGCATCTTAATGATATCCTTCCGTGGTGGCTTTGGAAACAGACTAAGGCAGTTCTGGAGAGAGTCTTCAGGGATGCCAAAACCATTATAGGGAGGAATTACCTGCATCCAGAGGAGATATCAGCCACATCATAAATAGCTGCAACTAAGAACAAGATAAAGTTCACAAGACTTAGCAAAGCCCATCAGATTTGGAAGGAAACATTCTGCCACCAGGTAGCAAGAGCTGTGACATCCTGCCCAGTAGACATGGATGATACCAGCCTGGCCATGTGTTGTATTTAATGAAAACAAAAGAGGATTAAGCAAATCTGAAACTCAGACAGCCAGGCAATTTCTCTGAATTAAGAGGTTATAGCTATATTAAAGAACCATAGAATGGTCTGGGTTGAAAAGAATCTTAAAATCACCTAGTTCCAACTAAACCTTCCCATGCACAGGAACTCAGCCATCAAATGGTTACACTAATCATAATCCCCATCATGCCTGTGGTCTAAGCCACAACTCCAAACCATTTCTGGGCTCAGTTTGGGAGGTAACAGGGGCTGTGACCACCCCCAGTAGGCAGTTTGGACTTGGCAACACTGTTTTGGAGAGTGAGGGAGCGTTCAGTAGTATGAGTGCAGCCAAGCTTTCATTTTTATATTGATTATGACCATTCTTGCCTTGTCTTTTTCAAGTTACTTGATTTTTTCTTTAAGCTGAACTTGTTTTCTACGAGTTCTTACTAAGTTGCACCTCTACTATAAGAGCTTACACCAACTGCTTCCTTTCCTCCCTTCTTTTGAGAAATTGTTTGCAGTACCTGTGGAACTTTTTCAAGTGGTTTTTTATTTACATCCACTGGCTGGAAGTCTGTGATGCCATATTTTTCACGATAGAAGTCCTGGGTGAACTTGTCACAATCATAGATCAAGAAGGTGCGTCCAAGGAGGGTGACAGTTTTGCCAATACCAAAATCTTTGGGTGAATACCACTCTTGTACCTCGTGGTCAGTGATCTCCAGCACACAGCTTGGGAAGTTCTCTTAAGGACAAGGGAGCAGAAGGAAAAAAATAAATTAATCAGGGAGATGTTACCATTTCCTAGTGAAAAGGGCTATAAAAGCAAGGTGTATAAATAGTTACAGGGAGATGCTGGCACTGCTGTCCTACCACTGTTTCCCAAAAGATAAAGAATTTAGTGACCATTTGAAGAACTTTTTTTTGACCATGAAATAATGACACCTTAGCACAGATGGATGTGCCAATCTAAACTCACTGTTCTTGTCCACAAAGATTTTGGGCAAGCGCTGGCGTCTCATCAGTACCGGGAATGGGTCTCTCCCATCATTTCTCTTGTGGACTTCCCGAACCTCCACTGTGTCATCTGCCAAGAAGTAATGGATGACACAGGGATGGTGATCACCAAAGGCACAGTTGGTGTCATCCCACATGGCATAGAAGCGAAGCACCTGGGGGAGAAAAAAAAAAAAATCAGACAAACATGGATCAGAATCATCTTTTGGTACTGCAGAAATCAAACTCATCACACTGAGATGGTCAGGAGTTCCCCAAGGTTCAGCTCCTGAAGAGAGGCAGGAGAGACACAGGGAGAATGTAGTCAGAGCAAGGGGCATCTGTGTTTGCCTGAAATTGTCTGCTCTGGCACCTGGAATCAATATTTTCAGGGAGGAGAGGAGTGGATGCAGCAAGACCATTCCTAATAGAACTGCATCTGCCTGCTAAATTCCAGAGGCAGGTGGCTTATCTCATCCCAACAGAAAGCAAGAGAGTAATGGATGATATTGAGCACAGACTCTGCAATCCAAAGAGGAGCTGTTTGCAAGGCACAAAGCCCAGAAAAAAAAAATAAAAATAGGCGGCTTTGTTTCTCACTAAAGCCAAGAAAGGAGCAATCTGGAGTCTGTTCTGCAGACTGAGACAATTTAGAATGAGTGAGGTTGCAGACACTCACAAGACCTGGGTTTCAACAGCACATACTCACTGTAATCACAGAATCTTTTAGGCTGGAAGACCATTGAATCCAAACTCTGACTGACCCCCACCTTGTCACCCAGCTCAGAGCACTGAGTGCCACGTCCAGTCATTCCTGGGACACCTCCAGGGATGGGGACTCCACCACCTTCCTGGGCAGCCTGTTCCAATGTCTAATCACCCTTTCTGTGAAGAAATTCTTCCTAATTCAACATAAACCTCCCCTTGCACAACTTGAGACCATTTCTAGTTGCCTGGGAGAAGATATTGACCACCCCTGCCTGTTCCCTCCTGTCAGGGAGTTGTGCAGAGCCAGAAGGTCCTTCCTGAGCCTCCTTTTCTCCAGGCTGAGCCCCTTTCCCAGCTCCCTCAGCCTCTCCTGGTGCTCCAGCCCCTTCTCTGGACAACTCCAGACCCTCAATGTCTTTCCTAAAGTGAAGGGCAGACAGGACACAGGACTGGAGGTACCTCACCACTGTGATGTGGCTAATTATACAATAATTTGGGTAATCCCCAGCTCTCTCACCTTTGTGTCATAGGTCAGGAACTGCCTGAAGGGGTCAGGACCTGCGGGCATGATGCGTTTTTGCACAGGGGTCCGACGCTGTTCTGTGTAAGGATCCAAAACCAGTTCCTCTGGAGGGTTCACTACAATCCCTTGGCTCTCCAGGAACACCTAGGAAGGTCACCTGAGGGGTTAGTGCTGCCAGGAGTTCTGAAGGTAAGAGGTGACTACAGGTTACAGGTGGGCTGGGATGAGTGAGGTCAGAATTCTGCATGTTCACTCCTCACAGAGAATTCTACAGCAACAGCAAAATACAGCAGATGACAAATCTATTTGTTTAAGCTGCTTCTTATCTTTGCTTACCCTTTAATTAATCAGAGCAGTCTTGTCCTGAACATCCTAGCTCAGGTTTTACTTGAGCACAGATTTCCCTGGCCTTAGGGCTTTAAATGGAAAATAACTGTCAGTTGGTTTCTTTTATGTAGATTAAAAATACTAAATTGCTGTATAAAGACAGATGCAGTTAGCCTGAATTTGCAAGAACTTAGGGCTGTGTCAGACAGTTAGAAGAAGCTAGTGCCACCCACACTAGGCACATCAAGACCCTTCAGGCACGAGGATATGTGTCAGTAGCAACTTCATTCCATCTTTCAGGAGTACTCTTCCCACAGAAACAGTGCAATCTGCTTGTTTATAAAGGGATTTTTTGCTTACCTTGGACCATGAACAAAATCCAGGGTGTTACTCGTGGACTTGCATCAGTCACCCAAAACAACCTCTGAAGTCAAGGGACTTGTTCCCTTTTTGGCTTTGGGAAGTGGTCCATGAAAACATTCAGCCCAGGAAGCACCTATGCAAACATCTCCCACAGGAATATGAGATCCCCCTGGAGACCCACAAGGCAGGTTCACACTTTCAGACTCACTATTTTCTGGTCTGGAAGATGTCAGTAAATGATAAATACACTATTGGCCTTGAGATGTAGACCCGTGTAGCTCATTCCATGTTTTCCATCAATATTAACAAGAGGACCAGTTCTTCATTTGATGTGGACTGACTTGAACAGTCACCCAGGTCCAGCAGAGCTGGCTCCACAGCCACATTCATACCAATATATTATATATACTTGGGAACATTCCTGGGGATTGAGGCCAACTAACAAGGAAAAGCCTGGACCTAACCTCTCCCAGCCTCCAGGACAGGTTGACTGCATGTAGCTCACCTATTGGGAATGGTCCCTGGAGCAGTCTAACTCCTGGCCTGGAAGAATAGCAGCTGACCAGGGCTGAGATTTTACTGGAGGCAATCTAGCAGGACACCAGCGTACTGGTAATTTTTATTTCTTGTTATTGGATCATTATTATTTCATTTACTGGCACAGAAATAGCCAGAAATAGAAAAGCAGGCAATGAGTAAGCTTTCTTAGAAAGGTCAGTTCATACCACGATTCTCAACCCATGGATCATGGCTTGGCTGTGGATGTGTGCAGTTACTGCTTGTATTCCCTTCCACTGTTCCTAACAGAGGAATATTAAATCAAAAAAGAGTCAGGATCACTCATTTCCCTGTCGTGTATGAACAATATTTCATCTGGACTCCAAGCAGTTAAACTGCCCAAACATAACTTATAATTTTTATTGTAAAGAGAAGTCCTGAGGACAAAGGATGGACTCCCAGCAGTCCTGGGACAAAAATACTGAGCGGTTACCTTGCCCTCAGCAGATATCATTCCCTGAACTCCGCTTTGGCCTGACAAAAGAAATCTACACAAAAAGCAAAACGAAAGACTGCGAGCACCCATATCACAAAAGCTACATCTGCAAACTGCTGGACTCTTAACAGGTAATTAAAACCTTGCAATTCCGGCGAGTCCTTCTGTCAGTGTTCCCCCTACACTCTCTCTCACCTTGGTGAAGGGGTCGCAGTTGACCAGGCGGTAGGTCCGGCCGTAGATGGTGAGGTTGATGCCCAGGTTCAGATCCTTCCAGTGGTAATAATCCCCCTGCTCATTCTTGGGCACTCGGTGGCGTTTCATGAGTTTGCCTTGAAGCAGACCCGAGTTCTTCACCTTAGGCTCGATGATACACATGCTGTCATCTTCCAAGTAGTAGTAGAGGCACACGTGGCGGATCCGGTAATGCTCCTCTGCAGAGATAGGAACTTCCTCCTGGAAGTAGGCATCAAACTTCAAAACCTGCCCAAGGGACAACATAGCAAAGGGGAGAGAGAAAGAAACAATTTGAACACCGTGATTAGTCTATCAAGGCAAATAATTTATTTGTAATTTGCTTTGGTGGTGTAAAATTACTGGATTAGTTTCTAAAAATCTTCAAAGACAACTGTGGCCTAATCTGTGAGTGACAGCAGAGGCATCAGGAGGGCTTTTATCAAGATGTGCCTTTTGCAAATGTGGTGTGCCTGAGACAAGTGTAAAAATACAGCCTTTTCCCTACATGATCACCTGCTATTTCACCTATTTCCAGGTGCTTGGCTGCTAACTGTAATCTACTTTACTGACACACAAGGCTCTTTATTAGTCAGCTTTACAGCCCTGATTCAGGGAAGTTATCCACAGATTTTAGTAGAGAGCTCAACCACATCTGAGGATTTTAAACTCTGAAAGGGGTCATCATTTTAAGGTTAGGCTGGAGGGGCTCTGAGCAAACTGGTCTAGTGGAATGTGTCCCTACTCATGGCAGGGAGGCTGGAACAAGATGATCTTTAAGGTCCCTTTCCATGATCTGAAGTCACATCTATCCAGCACTGACTGCAAAAACTGATTTGTGCTGGGGAAACAAGGAAACTAATCAGCCACTCCCTCTGCTTGGCAGAAGGAGGAATATTCCCTCCAAGATCATTCAAAGTCCCTAAGAAGGTACAGGTGCCCAATCAAGCCTTGCATACCCAGCCTACATCAGCCCTGAGGCCTGGATAATTAAGAGATGATAAAGCCAGCAAGTTCCTATCAGTCAGCAAAGTGCCTCACAAGGGATTGTGACATCCCCAGCAGCACTGGGGCCCCTGCTGCTCCTGTGGCTTGAAGGGAGGGGCAGAGAAGAATCTGACAGATTAAACAGCAACATCTACATTACTCTGAAGGAACAGCCTCAGCAATTAACAGAGCACATCTGTTCCCCAGCCTGTGTCACAGCCGGGCTGAGGGCTGGCTGGCTGCAGACTGCTCTGGCAGGGCTGGCAGAGCCTGCACGTGCTGAGCTCCCGAGCCCTGCAGCTCCCACTGCAGCAGCTCCTGCAGCCACGGCTGCGGGTTGCAGCTTGGGCCATTGGCACACTGAAAACCAAGGGTCAGCTCAGGACTGCTCCCAGCAGACACAGAGCCACCACCCAGTCTGATGTGATCACCAAGATGTAACACGGGAAGCTCTCAGGCAGCAGTTCAGGTTGTGACACGCAAGCAGGAATAGCTAAACCACGGTCAAACAGGCTACCAGGGTTCCCACTGCACACTGACTTTTCCAGTTAATGCTCAATTGCAACCTCAGTATAGTTTTGGAAACACAAAACTCCAGGCTGTGGCTTACAGAGCAATGCTTATAAACTGGAGCCTTCCAGAGCTAATCAAACCTCTTTTCCAACATCTGCTGGAAATGCTCAAGTGTAACTTGCAGGGAATGTCTAACATCGTTTACGTATTATAATCCTCCTCCCGAGCAAAGAAAGCCTCTTTCAGTCTGGGATTCAGCTGTCTCTGACTAAGGGCTCTGGCATTTGAAAACTGCTGTAGGCAGTCCTGTGAACCCTGGAGCTGACTGTTTATGTCTCCGAATTTGGCCAGTGATATTCCTGGGATCAGCTTCTTTATACCTTTTTGTCATAAGCCACGAATGCTGGAGTGAAGCGGGGAGGTGCAGGCCTCTTGACTTGCCCATAGGTCAGTGTGGCTCCCTTGGTGCATAAATCATCTAATTCATCTTGAGAGAGCTGATTTTGAAAAAGTATCTCCCCACCAACCCCCTCTCTTGGCAGCCGGGAAAAGGCATATCCATTTTTGAAGTCCAGTGTCTGGGACCGATGAAAAGATGTTTTCTGTTGGAAGGAAATCCAGCTATCAAAATACTGCATGAATTTAGCAGATACAGCTACTGGAAGCACAAAAACCCCAGTAAGAGAGTGCAATATCAAGAATGTCTCCCCCACACACATCCCCAGCATTTTGTTATAAAGTACTGCAGCAATTATTTAAAATCAGATTTTGTACTTAGATCAGGGAAGTGGAAAAAACAATGAGGGGTCGATGTACAAAGCATGAGAGTGAACTCAGATCCTTGCACTGCCACAGACTCTGGAAGAACTTAAATCACTGAATTTCCTGATTGCCACCATATTCAGTGCCTAGAACAGTGTGTCAGCACTTTATCTGCCCTGGTATTTATCTCACCACCTCTTTGTTCCCTACCCTATTTGTCAGCAGTACAGAGCACCATGGGACTTGAGTCACTGCCTTATGGTGCTCCCTTCACTGTTGTGCACCTTCTGTGTATTCCATTGTTATTTATTTTCTTAACCCTCCTCTGGGCATGATACAGGATTTTTTTTTGCTGGGTTAATTCAAGGCATGTCATGCTCACAGAACGGAAATTATGAAATCTACAAAAGCACATTAGTTGTTTTATCACCTCCCTATACAGTCACAGACTCATAGTACAGTTTGGGTTGGAAGGGACACTAAAGATTATCCAGTTCCATCCCCTGCCATGGGCAGGGACACCTTCCAACATCCCAGGTTGCTCCAAGCCCCATCCAGCCTGGCCTTGGACACTTCCAGGGATCCAGTGGCAGCTTCTCTGGGCAACCTGTGCCAGGGCCTCACCATCCTCTTCGTAAAAATCTTCTCCTTTGTAACTAATCTCAATTAAGCCTCTGAGTTTAAAACCATAATTCCTTGTCCTACTGCTACAGGCCTTGCTAAAACATTTGTCCCATCTTTCATGAAGCCCCTTTAGGCACTAGAAAGGGCTCTAAGTTCTCCCTGGATCCTTTTGCAGGTGGACACCCCCAGCTCTCCCAGCCTGGCTCCAGAGCAGAGGGGCTCCAGCCCTCGGAGCATCTCCGTGGCCTCCTCTGGATTTGCTGCAGCAGCTCCATGTGCTATTTATGCTGAGGACCCCAGTTCTGGAGGCAGCTCTGCAGGTGGGGTCTCACCTGAGCGGGGAAGAGGGGCAGAATCCCCCCTTCCCCTGCTGCCCACACAGGGGGATCAGCCCAGGACATGGTGGGGGGTTTCTGGGTCCCAGCTTCTCATCCATCTCAGCCCAAATTCCTTGTCCCAGGGCTTCATCCAATCAGAGCTGTGCACAGGACCTCTGATCCTGAACCTCAGAACCTTCAGAACTTTTGATCTCTGTCAGCCAGTCTTGTTCTTCACCACTGAAGAGCAGGGTCAGACTTGAGTGACATCAAACTACTCCACTTGCTGCACACTCCACCAACACGTGGCACCTCACCTGCACTCTGAGAGCCTCTCTGGTCCCACTGGGCTTTCAACACTTAGAGCTCCAGAGAAGGCAGGGGAAATTATGAGTCCCTGATAATAAAACCTCTTGACTTTTGCCAAGTAAAACAGAGTTGTAAGCATTTCTAGTGCTGAGAGAACAAGCTCCAGCTCCTTTTTCATCCCCAGGCTTGCAGTCAGTTCAACCTCAGGCATGCAAGCTGCTTCTTCTCCACCCCCTCCCTCGCCCCTCATGGTTAAGCCTCTAATCTTATTTATACCTTCAAGGCCCCGCTTGAATACCACATAATTCCCTGTTTTCTCTTTAAACTGCTACTATAGATCTTGCAGTGGAGAGAGCAGTGAGGAAAACAGGGAAAAAAAGATTTGTCTGAAGACATTTTAGCAGAACATCTTATGAACTGCCACAGAACTGCCACTTCCTTCTGTTAAATAAATACTGAGTGAAAACTGGGGGAAAAATATTCAAGGAAAACTAGGAAGTTTGTCTTTGAGCAATATCAGTGTTTGTTAGACGTGTACAGGCTTTCAAGAACCCACATTTGCCTAAAGAAAGGTTCATAAGGCTCCTGAGTGGATAAGCTCTCCCAGAGTAGCCTGGATGCCAGATAACATCTCTAGTTCAGGTGACTAATGCAAATTTAAAAGGGAAAGCCCAGAATGTAAACTCCTAATCTCAGCTGCTGCCAGTGTTTATCTGAAGAAATTCCAATGAATTAAGTCCTTCATTTTGCCAAGTCTGTAACACTTCACACAAACACCTTTCCCTCTCCCAGTGCCTGTTTCCCTGTCCTGTGAGCACTAAGCAGTAACAACACTTTATTTGAACACAGGGGTTTCCTTCAGAACTTCTCAGCATTCACTTGGAAACCAAGTATTGTGATGCCAGTTTTATAGATTGGAAAATTTCAGATTTCCAAAATGTGGTAAATTATTTCAATATTATTTGATAATGAGTCTGATATAATCTTTATTACTATGACTAATTTACTCTATTTACTATTGGAGAACTCAGTTGTCACTCATTTAGGCCAGGTTAGATGGGCTTGGAGCAACCTGGCCTGTGGAAGGTTGTCCTGCCCAGGGCAGAGGGTTGGAACAAGATTATCTTTAAGGTCCCTTCCAACCCAAACCATTCCATGATTCTGTGACAAGTAATTTTCAAATACGAAGCTGAATGCAGCCAGGAATGTTTTCTGTTAAAGATGCTCTCCAGGGAGGCTGCATATCTCTCGTGTGCCCAAAGCAAGCATAAAAAAACCCTTTTTGGGATTTTTTTTTAGTGTATCAGAGAAATAAATGGAAGAATCAGTTCTCTGTGGCACCTCTTCCTCAAGGGGATGTTGGGAGGATTTGGGGTTATCAGGTCCTTAGGGCCTGGACCACTGGATGGGGGAAAGGAAAAGTCACTTCCTCATTTACGTATCAGGTGCAGTGGATGAGGATGAAACTGCTTCTTCCAGGGAACCTGGGAGCAGCTGAGGGTGTGTCACTCCCTGGGGGTGATCCTGGAAGCTGTGATGGCACCAGTTCTGTGGTGGGATACCACTTCTTTCACCATATCAGATTCCAGACTGGAACTGTCAAGGATTCAGTTCTCCAGGCAACACCAGGAGAGCAGTCTTGCAAGTATCAGAGCTTTGGAGGAAGAGGTATCACGAAGGTGTTGATTGCCAGTGAGACTGGTGACTCCAAGGTGTGTCTATGTAATAGATGAATTATGTCCAGGGAATATTTATATTGGGATGATTTGGGGGATTAATTCCTAGTGGAGGAATGCTCAAGGTTTGATCAATATGGGTTCTCCTGGATATATCCAGTTGAGGAGGTATCAGGTGAATTTAAGGAACTTGGTTCAGGGCAGTATCAGTATCAGTTCAGAAGACTTTGCTTTGGGAAAACTCAGATGGTTCAGAGAAACAGCAGTTTTCCTGAGGGAATCAGGTTTCAGGACTCTAAAGCAAGTTTAGGGATTTCCTCTGGGGTATTATTGGATGGATTCAGGGGAACTGAATATTGGACGGATTCAGGGGAACTCTGTAGTTATGGAAAAAGCTTTTGGAATTTCAAATGAGGCTCACAAATAAGGAGAGGGGTGTCTGTGTCTTCAAAGCTATCAGGATAAATTCAGGCTTATAAGGTGGTTCCATGATGCAATGGATTCCTTGGGGAGAAGATTAAAAGTACCAAATATCCTTGAAGGTTAGTTCCTTGGTCCCTTGGGAACAGATTGCAAGGTTCAATAACATTGGAAGAATTATGGGAGTACCAGGTCTGCTGTGGTTGGGATCAGGAGATACCAGGTGGGTACAGAGCATTCAGATCCCCCAGAAGTGAGTCCAGCAGGTATTTGGTGGCTTTGGAAAACACCAAGTCCCTGAGGGAGAGTTAAATGGATTTTAAATCTGCTGGGGAGCATCAAATGAGTTTTCAGAGCACCAAGTTCTTCGGGGGTCATGTCCAGGGTCTGGTGATTTTGAGGTTCCCAGGACATGGGTTCAAAGGACACCAAGCTGTCTCAGGGATATTTGCTGAATGCAGGAGGTACCAGGCCTCTTGGGGGAATTACAGGGTGATCTGAGGGAACAGCAGGTTCCCTTGGTGTGGGCTCAGGGGGTAACATGCTCCTTGAAGAAACTGTTTTCCCCTCTACACTGCCCTTGTGAAATCCCACCTGCAGTGCTGCATCCAGGTTGGGAACCCAAAACACAAGAAATGCATGGATCTGTTGGAGCAAGTCCAGAGGAAACCACGGAGATGCTCCAAGGGCTGGAGCCCCTCTGCTCTGGAGCCAGGCTGGGAGAGCTGAGGGTGTTCACCTGGAGAAGAGAAAGCTCCAGGGACACCTTAGAGCCCATTTTGCTGCCTAAAGAACTCCAAGAAAGCTGGAGAGGGACTTGGGACAAGGGTCTGGAGGGAACAGGACAAAGAGTCAATGGCTTCCCACTGCCAAAAGGTAGGGATAGATGGGATACTGGGAAGGAATTGTTCCCTATGAGGGTGGGGAAGCCCTGGCACAGGTTGCCCAGAGAAGCTGTGGCTGCCTCTGGATCCCTGGAAGCATCCAAGGCCAGGCTGGATGGGGTTTGGAGCAACCTGGGATAGTGGAAGTTGTCCCTGCCCATGGCAGGGGGTGGAATGGGATGGTCTTTGAGGTCTTCTAACCCAAACCATTACAGGATTCTATGAATATTGTCGAGTTTAGGGGTTCCAAGTCTCCCGTGGATTTAGAAGGTCTGAGGGACTATCAGATTCCCAGAGAGTGTCTTCAGGGGATACCAGGTACCACCTGAAGCGGCTGCGGGGAGGTGCACAGGCCCGTTCTGAGGTCGCCTCTCAGGGGACACCTGCCAGGCCAGCCCACCTTGATCCGGGTGGCCTCCCGTGGGAAGGGGGTACAGCGGGGGTACAGTGGGCAGGCGCGCTCACCGTGGGGTCCTTGATGGCGCAGCCGGGGAGGAAGGGCAGCCCCGGCTCGGGCCCGATCGGGGGCACTGTCCCTGTCCCCGGCCGTATCCCCGGCCCCGGCTCCGGCACCGAGCTCATGGCGGCGGCGGCGGCGCTGCGAGCCGGGCCCGGCCGACGCGTCTCCACGGCAACCGCCCGCGCTCTCAGTACGCATGCGCGGGGCCCTTTGCGCCTTTCTCTCTGCGCCTGCGCAGTGAGCGCCGCGGCGCGCGCGGTCGCCGTGACAACGGGGAAGGCTCTGAGGGGCCGGACTGCCCCCCCCCACCTCCGTGAGGGGAGTCCGGCCCCCGCAGCCTGGAAAAAATGACGTGGAAAGAGTCACTCCTGTTTTATTAGGGATATTTTTCCCTTCACAGCCCCTCCTAGTCTGCTAGTATCCCACTCACAGCCCCTCATAACCCTCTCACATTAAAACATCTTGGCCTCCCAAACGGGTGGTGGCATCTGGATTGCTTCTTTTTGGGGCGTTTCCCCTGCCCCGTGCAGTGCCCAGGGTAAGGAGCAGCTGTGAAGGGCCAAATCCATACCTGCAGTGATTGAAATATTTTAACAGAAATGGTTGTGTTGGTTTATGATGTATGTATACACGTATAAAAATGTATATAGTTGTGAAATAGTGTATTTTTCATATGTAGCACTGATATGATTCCTCTCTTTCAAACATGATTTTTATCTCTGGGGGAAGGGGCAAAAAGAAGCATCAGGAATGCCATCAAGGCAAAGGTAACTCCCAAATGCAAGAGAGAAACCCATCACCATGGAAAATGGAAGTTGTTTGTTGCTTACAGAAGCTGTGGATTCCCCAAAAGAAGTGGATTCCTCATCCTTGGAAGTGTCAGGGCCAGGTTAGACAGGATTTGGGAGAAACCTGGTCTAGTGGAAGGTGTCCCTGCCCATGGTAAGGAGGTTGGAAAAAGATGATCCTGAATGTCCCTTCCAACCAACCCAAACCTGCTAGGATTCCATGAAAAAGAAGGGGTTTGTGGATCTTTGCTTTGTTCTCTTTATCACCAGTACACCAGCCAAGCCAGGCTGTGATTCAAGGGCATGCTGCAGATCCGAGGGTTTTGTAAGCAGAAGTTAAGCAGGGAGAATTGAAGCCAGACCGTCTGTCTGAGCACGGTGTGGGAGAGAAAAGCAAGCCAGACGGCAGGAGATAAAGAATGAGGCTGATGAGCTTAGAAAGGAAAATAATGGACTGAAGGCCAAGCAGGGCTGGAAGAGCTGCATCTGTCAGACAGCAAAGCTGCTGGTGTGAGGGCTGACTCAGACCCAGTTGCAGGATCCTGATCAAGCCCTCGCACTGATTTTTCAAGCTGCACTATCCAGGCAGCATTTAACAGGTGACAGGGCCTGTGTCAGAGAAAGAAACTTGCTTCTGTGTGCCAAGGATCATCCCCAAGGAGAGTGACTGCAAATTTGTGACAAGGTTGTGTGGCAAGAGTGCCTGGTGCACAGCCTGTAAAGATGACAGGCTAGGCATGTTCTGCCTGGAGAAAAGGCGGCTCTGGGAAGTCCTTGGAGTCCCTTCCTGTGCCTAAAGGGGCTCTGAGAGAGCCAAAAAGGGATTATTTACAGTGACAGGACAAGGGGCAGCGGTTTTAAACTGCCAAAGGGTGGGGTTAGATGGGATACTGGGAAGGAATTCTTCCCTGTGAGGGTGGAGAGGCCCTGGCACAGGTTGCCCAGAAAAGCTGTGGCTGCTCCATTCCTGGAAGTGTTCAAGGCCAGACTGAGCAACCTGGGATAGTGGAAGATGTCCCTGTTCATGGCAGGGGTTTGGAATGTGATGGTCCTTAATGCCCCTTCCAACCCAAACCATTGTGGGATTCCACAGAAAGAAGTAGAAGAAAAGCCATAACAGAAGCTGGTGCTTAGGAATTGTGACCGTAAAGCAGGAGAGAGGAGAAATGAGGAATAAAGAATTCAAGTGAAGATCTGGATTAAGCTTCATCCTTGACAACTTCTATACAGACAAATCCGACTTTCCAAGGTTAAGATGAGTCTTTTTAGCTTCCCAACTCCCTGCTATCTACTCGTGAAAGGGAAAAAGAATTCTTTATCGGGCTCTGCTTTCCTGGCACAGGAGGACACAGATGGAGACAATCTGCCCTCTGGTGGGTAAAAACACAACCTGCAGAAGCCTTGGTCTGTGTGCTATATAAAGAAACAATAATTAAAATTACTGGTTATTGGAAAGAAAAATAGAAGATATTCTAGAGGATTTAAGTTCTGACATTCAGGAAAAATTTATGAAATATGTATGTGATCACACACAACCCTCACAGATGAGGTTGATGAGTTGAGGACCTGGAGTGATATGACAGAAAGGGATCAGAAAATCAACAAACCACCATGATGGAGAAATCCCTAAAACCGGGATCCCTAAATCTGGGAAGTCAGTGTGCTGAGGTGTTTCTCTGGAGTGTATGTAGAGAACAGCAGTGCGGGAACTGGGCATGACGAGTCAGAGATCTGGTTGCATCTGCAGGGCCAGGATCTTGTTGGCATCAGGAAGGCGTGGTGGGATGTACCACGACCTGAGTGTTGTAATAGAGGGATACAGACAAGCCAAAAAGGGTGAAGAGGAGGAGCTTCCCTTTAGTGAGAGAACAGCTGGAGTGCCTGGAATTCTGCATGGATGATGAGCCAACGGAGAGTTTATGGGGGAAGGGTTCAAGGGATAACCAGTTCGGGTGACGCTGTACTGGGCAGTTGCCTCTTTGCAGGCCCTGCTCCTCATGGGGGACTTCAGCCACTCTGATACCTGCTGGAAGGACAGCTAAAGAGGGACGGAGCACCTCTCCTAAGAGGAAATGCCAGGAGAATCGGGATTGTTCATCCCAGAGAAGAGAAGGCTTTGGGGTAACCTAATTGCAGTCTTCCAGTACCTGAAGGGAGCCTACAGGAAAGAAGGAGAGGGACTATTTACAAAAACATGTAGCGATAGGACAAAGGGAAATTGCTTCAAAGTGAAGCCAGAGAGTAGATTTAGATTGGATATTAGGAAGAAATTATTTAGTGTGGGGTTGGTGAGGCCCTGGCACTGGTGGTCCAGAGAAGCTATGGATGTCCTATCCATGGAAACGTTCAAGGTCAAGCTGGATGGAGTCCTGAGAAACCTGGTCTAGTGGAAGGTGTCCCTGGTCATGGCAGGGGGTTGGAACGAGGTGATCTTTAAGGTCTCTTCCAACCCAAACCATTCTGTGATTTGCAGTCCAGGAGGTTTCTGGAATGCAGTGCTGGTAACTCCCTCCTCCAAGTGATGGAGGAGCCAACAAGGAGAGGTGCTTTGTTGGACATCAGACTCACCAGCCATGGTTCACATGGTTCACTGGGGGTTAAAGGCAGAGCTGGCTGGAGTTCCGGATCCTGAAGGAAGGGAGGAGGGTAAACATCAAACACTAGACTTCAGACTTTGGCCTCTTCAAAGGCCTCTATCCCCTTGGTAGAGTGCCCTGGGATAAGGAAGCCCAGGAAGAGTCATCTCCAAGCTCAAGAACAGTCCATTCTGATGAGCAGAAAGCTGGGCAAAAATGCCAGCAGGCCTGCATGGATAAACAGGGAGCTCCTGGAAAAACTCAAACACAGAAGCAGCAGAGAGAAGGTGAAAGCAAGGGCGTGGATAGAAAGGAATACAGAGAATTATCTGAGTGTGCAGGGATGAGGAAAGGCAAAGTCTAACTGGAATCTGTTTGGGAATGTCAAAGACAACCAGAAGTGTTTCTGTAGGGTGACCAAAGGGAGAGTAGGGAAAATGTGGGCCATTGCTCAGTAAGATGTGGGAGCTGGCAACAGAGAACATGCTAAAGCCTTCTTCACCTCAGTCTTTACCAGCAAGATCAGCCTTCAGGACTCTGTGGTCCCTGAGACCAGGAGGAAGGGCTGGAGCAAGGAATGTGTACCTTGGTGGAAGAGGGTTGGGTCAGGGAATATTTAAAGGATTTTATAGGTGTACATAAATCCCTGAAGGGAGCGTGCAAAGTGGACAGGGCGAGGCTCTGTGCTGGGTCCCAGGACCAGAGGCCACAGGCACACACTGGAACACGGGAGGTTCCTCTGAACATCAGGAAACACTATTTTACTGTGAGGGTGGCAGAGCACTGGGCACAGGTTGCCCAGAGAGGTGATGGAGTCTCCATGCTTGGAGATACTCAAAATCCATCTGGACAAGGACCTCAGCAATCAGCTCTGGGTGGCTCTGCTTGAGCTGAGGGTGGGACCAAGTGGCCCCCAGAGATTTGGAGATACCTCATCCCTTCTGCGGCTGTGGATGAAGAACTACAATTTCTCTAATCAGTGTCAAGGCAGCTGTTCTACACCTCCCTTGTGGAAAGGGAATGAAATCCAATAGGTATCGTGAAACCTTGAAAGTGCTTTGAGATGCACAGATAAAAACACACCCTATTGTTCATTATTTTAATTGTTATCACTCTAATATATCCTCTGTGTAATTATTATCCCTTTTTCTTTCTAATGACTCATAACCTTCTGTAGTTGTGCATTTGGGAATTTCACACCACACCAATTGTTTTGCTTTCACAGATTTTTTTTTTCCACTAAAGTTTTTAAATAAAGATCAGTACAGTACAAGGCTTAAAATATTGTCAATGTTTTCAACAATACAAAGTCAGCAGGTGGGAGTTGGGAAGGGGATGGTTATTAAGGAACACTCGTATCCTTCCCTGTTTCCCAAAGGAACAAAATACAACTTCTGTTTAGTAACAAACAGTGTTTTAAAATAATCTTGTCAGTAAAAGATGTAAATTGCAAGGCACATGAGGAACCCGTCCTTGCCTCATTACACAAATTAGGCATAAATACAAATTGAAGGCACCTGTCTCCATCCTCCCCTCCTGCTCTGTACACTGAGCAAATCCTGTCAGTGGGAATTGGCTGTTAAGAGTAACCACAGACCAGAAGACAGAAAGAAACTGCCCCTGATCCTCAGGTTCCTTCAGGATTAATCCCCAGAAGGAATAGCACAAGGCACATTGGGATGAATTCTCAGGACCTGTCCTGTTTTGCAAGATCTGCAGGAATACTACCTCAGGATTAGAGATTCCTGAGAGAGAGGAGTGTGACCTCAGTCGCTTTGGGATCTCAGGTGTGCTCAACCTTTGTCGGTCACCCAGCCTGGCCACCGGTGCATTCTTCCCAGGCATGACTCCTTGGGAACACCGGGATGGAGGAGACCTGCTCAAAGCAGTGAGCCCAGGGGGAAGGTCCTGGGGGGCTCAGACAAGCTGAGCATTTATCACAGCAGCACTTTGGCTTTTTCCAGATCCAGCTCTGGTGTCCTCTGGATCACTGGCAAAGCTTCCACAGCCACTTCCCAGCTGAGATCCAGCAGACTGCAGCATGTGGAGTCTGGCCAGGAACGCTGCCAGGTGCATAAAGCACAAGGATGAAGTCTGGGGATGAAGGAAAGAAAGAAGCTGGTTGGAGGAAGAGGAGGAGGATGGAGACAGGGATGAAGGAAGCTCCAGTGTTGGTGAGCCCCTTGTGACACAAGGGCGCATCCTCACAGCAGCACAGATCTGTGGTGTAGATCCCTGCTCACTCCACCCATCATCGAGACCAGGAGGTCGGCTCCAGGTGGGAGTGCAGGGCCAGCGGAGATGGGAGCGGCTTCACCTGAGGGGAAACGTGGGAGTGTGCAAAAACACTTCCACTGTCACACCACTGCTCCAGAGAAGTGTCACTTCTGCTCCCACTTCTGCTCAGCCAGGGAGGAGAAGATATGATCAAAAGTACTTCAGAAGAGCCATGTGGGCTCCTCCCTGTCCCTAAACGAGACAGAATTACTGTACTCACCCTCCTTCGACAAGGGCAGGGCATGTCATCTGTTTTCAAACCCTCAGAGAAGGGGACATCTGGGTGATCCCTTCCTTTGGTACCAGTATAACTCCAGGTAGCACCAGAGCAGGTTTGCTATTATCAGCCATGCCCAGTCCTTCTCCATTTTATCCCAGGAATGAGCTCTGGACCAGCCTGATTTACCTCTGTTTCCACACAGGAACCCACTGAAACCATCCAGCCAGCTCCACACCCAATGCCTTGTTCTGCCTTACATACCACAAAACCAAGGCAAATTAGGCTGTGAGAAAAAGCTGCTCCCATTTGGAAGCCTTTTCTCAAACTGGGAGGAGACCCACAAACAAAGCCAGAGGCCATGGAGGGAGCAGTCCATCAGTGCAGCTGAATGAGTTGAGCAGCCAGCTGCCATGCAAGGAGGAACTGCTGCTGGCCTCCACTCCAGCCCTTCCCTGCCAACAGCTGCATTGTCCAAGTGAGCTGGCTCAGAGTTAAAACCAGCTGAAAATTACTGACATTTTTTCAGTAGGATTGGTTTTCCAATGGTCCCTCTCCCAGCACTGCTTTGCTCTGTGGTGATATGAGCTTCTGTGCATGGGAAGAGGTTCAATGAGGTGCAAGTGGGACCACCCCTGCTTGGCATCTCCCCTGAGGCAGATTTTCTGCTAGGTCAGCATGGCTGTACCACCTGTACCATCAAAAACACCCTGTGAAATTAAGTAATTAATTTCTAAGATGAGGCCAGGACTGATGAGAAAGGGTGGACTTGATAACCTCCTGAAGGCTTTCCTATGATTTCTTCTCCTATACTCCAAACTTACTTCCCTCTCCCTTTGTATTTATTTTATAAATCCCTTTGTATTTAATTTTCCATAGGGCCATGAGTTCCAAATTTACCTGCTAAACATAGAACCAGCAACATACCCATCTACAGGTCTGTTTTCCACCACCTGTTAACAAATCTGTTGTCTGGCCCACCTTGCTCCTCCAGCAGGACAGCACTGTTTCCTTCAGGTTAATCTTAACCAAACTAGGAGGCTCTGCAGATAAAAAAATCCCAAGGCAAAGCCTTTCTGGATAACAAATCCCATGCACCTGCATGGAACATGAACACACACACACCTCAAGAGCTAAAACACAGATGAAGTGCAGAAATCAGTGCTTGTCCTCACCAACCATCTCCCCAACCCTACACTCTGCCTGCTCAGAACCAGCAATCACAATTCATTTGCCTATCCTTGGGTTCAGTGAGACAAATCCATGGCTGAGACATATCCCATGGGTTCCCTGGTTTCAGCAAGGATTTAAACCTCCTTGGTGGCTCCATGTTCAATATTCCCCCAAGGCAAGCACAGAATAAATTCTCCTAGTGGGGGACACAGTAATCCAGCCTTTGTTACCTTGGACAGGAGTGACCCATGGACATTAAGTGACCCTGACCACTATCTTTGCTACTCCACACAGGAATCACCAAGTCCCAAGGACAAACCCATCCCAAGGTTGTGCAGGGCTCTAATGTTGTCACGCTGTTCCTGCAGTTTTCTGTTCCACCTTCATCTAATACTAATTCATCTAAAAATATGCCAGAGTCACAACCTGACTGGTCATAGAACAGCAAACCTGCAGCTTCAAGGTCAGCCTTCCCACAATGCTCACCAAGGACACAAAGCACCATTAAGAGGGGAATAAAGACTCCTCCTTCACACCCTTTTGGCCGTGACCACAGTAGTGCTGTTGGAGGAGCAGAGCCTTTCCTGTATCAAACAGATCACATCCAAGTTATTCCACATTTCATGGACATTGCTAGAGGTTGGTCAGACTCCCTAGACAGATGACACAGACCCAGTTTGTCCCAGAGCACCCCAGATCAAGCGTGGATCTCCAAAGCTGTTTTCCCAAAGCCATCTAAATGACCTGGCATTGACACACTTTACAAGGGAAGCACAGATAGAACCTGGCTGGAAACAGGAAAAAGATCCTAACAGCCACTGTGCCACACATGCCCTCACCCCTGAACCCGAGAAACACAGACTTCCCAAAACCTTCCTACTGCCTTTGATAGGAACAGTTCTCACACAGATATGGCAAAACTCAGGTCATCACATCCAGCTGTGGTCCTTATGGTGCTGTGAGCCCTGGCACATCCTTCTACAGTCCCACAGTCTCCAGGCTGCCCTCCCTGACCTTCAGTAAGGTCTCACCCACAGCTTTACTAGAATGAACAAGGAACCTCTGCCTATTCCAGCATCCTTGGTTCAGTGACTTGTTCTGGCTTAAAACACTCCATGTCCCCCCCCGGATGGCAAAAGGTAATCCCTGCTGTGAAAATGCATCCAGCATGAAGTGTCCAGCCCTCCATCTGAATCCAGGGTCCTGGTTAGTCACGGCATGTTAGGCAAGTAAGACAGTCATGTCTCTAGTATGTTATGCCCCCTTGATTTTCTCCGGTGATGTCATGCCTGTCACATCCATGGCTCTCAGGAGTCCTTTTTAGCCAGGCTGGCCTTGATCCTGCGTCGCAGGATGTAAGCTGTGATGGCACTACAGGCCACCAAGCCAAAAAAAGAGATGCAGGAGAGATAAACGGTGAAAGGCCCGTGTCTCTTCAGGAAAATCTCCTGCCTGTTCTTGTAATCCAAAAGAATGGCCTCCAGCTGTGACAGTGTGCAGATGGCCAGGAAGGTGTGGAAGATCTGGTGGGCGTGGCCAACAATATCGCAGGAGCCAGGGAAGTATTTCTCAGGGACAGGGCAGGAAAAGAAATAAGCACTGATAAGGAAAAACAGTATCTGGTACGTGTGGTACCAAGCAGCATCTTCCTCACAGCCCCCCAGGTGACACACAACCACCCGGTGAGCCACGGGACTGATATCCAGGATGAAAGCCAGCCCTGCTGGGATCACCTGGCACATCTTCCTCATGATGGGGTAAGGCCGGCGGTACCGGTATTTGGCGTAGCAGCAGCCGGCACAGGACAACCAGCCACAGAAAGCTGCTGCTGGCAGGAAGAAAAGCCAGAACTTGTCGTACCAGGCTTGGTCAGAGCTGTAGTAGAAATGAGCCAGGGCACTGCCATACTGGTAGATGCTGACTCCAACATAGTCCACAAAGTAGAAGGTGTAGTGGTACAGCTCCGACTTGGACTGCAGCAGGTGGGCCAAGAGGCTGCAGGTCAGGTAGGTGACAGAGGAGAGGACAAAGATGAGCAACGGCAAGGACCACGCATCCACAGGCAACTGCTCGGCCTCCACAAACGTCTTGAACCTCAGCAGCACGGCCAGCGCCGCCAGGAGATGAGTCCACACGTTGACCACCTCGTTGTGCTTCTGGAAGAGGCTGAGGAAGTAGTAGCGCCAGTCCTGGCCGGTGGGGCGGTACCCGCTGTGGATGTAGGGCTCGCGGAAGAGCTGCGGCACCTCGCACTCCTTCACCGTGCAGGGCATCTTGGGGAGGCCGTCCTCCAGCAGCCGGGGCAGCCGGCTGAGGTGCTGCCCGCTGAGGGACAGCGTGCTGAGCCGCTCCAGGATGGCTGTCATCCCGCTGCCTTCAGCCCCGCACCAGGGAACGTCGTCTTCCTGCCCTGCGGGGATGGGAGAAAGAGGAAATGTTAATGGTGGTGCACCGGGGAGAAGAGCATGCTGCCATTCCCAGTGGGATTAACCATGGCACCGTGGAGATGCTGGCCCTTAGAGCACCTTCCAGTGCCTAAAGGGGCTCCAAGAGAGCTGGAGAGGGACTGTGGACAAGGGCTTGGGGGCAGAGACAGATGGGATATTGAGAAGGGATTCTTCCCTGCAAGGGTGGCAAGTCCCTGGCACACGTCGCGGAGAGAAGCTGTGGCTGTCCCTGAATCCCTGGAAGTGTCCAAGGCTGGATGGGGCTTGGAGCAACCTGGGATGGTGGAAGGTGTCCTTGCCCATGGCAGGGTGTTGGGTCAAGATGGTCTTTCAGGTCCCTTCTAACCCAAACCATTCCATGATTCTATGAATATTGTCAAGTTTAGGGCCACCAGATCTCCTGGGGAGTTAGAGAAGGATATGAGGGAGTACCAGATTCCCAGGGTATCTGTTCCCTGACCTAAATTCAGCACAGAGGAGGATGGCAGAGCCCCCTCCCTGCAGGTCAGCCTGCATTAGATGGGCACAGCAATGTCACAAGCCTGCCCTTCCTCCCCATTTCCTCAGGCACTCAGCTTGGAGTGTGTTCAGGAGCCTTGAGCTGCCAACAAGGGGCTGCAGGAAGCAGTTAGTTGGCAAGAAAGCATCTGATAATTTATGAAGGTGATTTTTCACCCTTAGCCTAGAACAAAACGCTCAGGGACAAAATGGGGATGTAAATTACTCATCTAAGGGACAACCAGCCTGTCTGCACATGACTTAAGAGGGTTCCAACCAAATCATGGAGGTTGCAAAGAAACTCAAGCTTCCCTGCCACACAACTTGCCCCTGTGTTACTGTAGTGAGTATGGCAGAGGGAGAAGTGGAGAAATCCACAGTCCCAAACCTGCAGCCCTCATCCCTGAACAAGTAAGAAGCATCAGGACTGAGAGGGACTGAAGAAATGCGAGGCTTCACATCCAAGCTGACTGCAGTTTGGGTACAGCATCAGAGCCTTGGGAGCATCCATGGAGCCAATGCTGAGGCACTGCCAGAGAAGTCCCTGAATGCTCAAAGCATCCAAACCCAGTTCTGGCACTCCTCTGCCTGCTCTGCTCCTTGGTAACCTCCAGACTTGCTAAGCTCTGGCTGGCAAGATTCAGATTCAGGGCACAGCAGGATCCTAATGTGTGGAGAACAACTCCTGGCATTAAGTTAATTCCCAATACCCCCTGTTTCCCAATAACCTAGATACCTCTCTTCCCTGCTGGTGTTTGTGTCATACAAAACAGAGGAGAATTCATCAAAATGCCCATGTTAAACTGAAATTGATGCTGATGGGACCCCACCAGACTGTGCAGGGCTGTGGTTACACCTGTGAAACCAACACACACAGGTTTGCAGGAGCAGAATCTGTCTCCTAAGCTTATATACACACAACTGGAGCTACAGGGGATGGAGGTAGCAAAAAAAAAAGGAAACACAAGTAAGTATTTTGTCTGACAGTGGAAAACAGCCAATTTTTCTCCTGTTACACGAGATACCAGCTGTGTCCAGAGGTGAAACACCAATGGTTTGTGTGGGCACCTGGTCTAGCCCAAGGGGCTGGAAATAGAGGAGCTTTAGGAACCCTTCCAACCCAAACCAGTCTGCGATCCTGTGATGGGAGACTCCTGCTAGGCTCTGATACAGAGGACAGGACAGTGTTAAACACCATGAGAGAGTTTCTGAAAGCAGGGAGGTGGGACCTGGCAGTCCCTGGGTGAGACAGCACACAGAGCCAAGTCAGAGCAGACTCTCAAACAGGTAGCAAGTCTCACTTCCTGTAGAAACCCAAAGCATCTGATAAGAGACAAAATATTTTCATGTTGCTTCTGTATTCTAGCAGAGGGGACCTGTCATAATTAAGTTTCATTTTCCAGAAAATTCTTTCTGCCCTACACTGCCTAGGCTTTCTCCCTTAGCATCTCTCAAGGCTGCAGGTTTTTTTTCCCTGTTTGCCACAGGGGATTTTGTCTGATGAGTTTGATGGAGCTGCCTTAGCCACAGAAGGCAAAATGGTCCCTGGAAATGCCATTTTAGTTTCACAGATGTGTAATGAGAGCACACTTGCTGGGGAGTTAATGCTGTGCACACTAAGACTTTGTTTCTCTCCTAAGGGTCTGCAGGGTCCTGATCTATGATGGGACAGGCAGTTCATTCAGCAGGTTGTGTATCCCTGTGAAGTTACACGCCAAAATTTAGGGAGATGAGGCAAATTTTGACTTTGGGGCATCCCTTTGAGGGCACAGTGTGAACAGACGGCAACGCTCGCTCTGCCCTGTTCCAAAGTACCACCAGTCTATTATGGCTTCTTGCAGCTAACAGAGTTCACTCATAAATCACGGAATTGTGGAGTAGTTCAGGATGGATGGGATGTTAAAGATCATCTCATTCCAACCTCCTGCCATGGGCAGGGACACCTTCCACTATCCCAGGTTGCTCCAACCTTGGACACTTCCAGGGATGGAGCAACTACCTGTGCTATGGCCTCACCACCCTCACAGGGAAGCGTATTTTCCTACCCATGGCAGAGGAATGGGAACAAAATGATCTTTCCAACACACCATTCTGGGATCCTATGATTCAATGGTCATGATGGCAAGGCAGAAAGGACATGCTGAAGTTCCTTACGTCTTGGAGGACACAGAGTAATGCCAGAGCGAAGCCCAGCACAATGGGAATTGAAAACCAGGTCCGAGAGGGCACAGACCTGACAAAGAGACCAGCTCCAAGAGAGCAGTCTGTGATCATCTCCTGCAGCAAAACCTGCTGGAAACTGCTCCTAAAGAGCAAAGGCAGCACATGGGAGGGTGGCAATTGAGCCTGGGAATAGCAATGCATGGGAATGCAGTCCATGGCCTGCCTGCTTTGCATGCTGACAGGGGTGTGAGAGAGACAGGCAGCGTCTGTCCCAGGCACAGCCTGGCTCCGGCTTGCACCGCTCGTGCTCATGCCAGGATTTTGCCACAGTCTCTCATCCCCAGAGCTCAGTGCACACAGCGAGCATCGCCTCAGAGAGCCCGGGCACCGCACATCTCCCTGACAGCACAGATTATTCCAGGCAGGCTTTCAGAGCTGGAAAATGCCAGTTTTAAACAGGCTGTGAGGGGCAGAGATTTTCAAATTAATAGTCCGAAATCACAAGAAACACATCTGATACTGGGCTGAACAGCGCTAAATCAGGAACCTGGTAGCCTGCTTATTTCAAACCTTGTGATACCAGCGAGTGAGAGAACAAGTTGGCAGTTTCCAGCGATCATGTGATGGGACAAAGTGACGAGCAATTAACTTAGAAAAGAGAGAGAAAGAGAAAAAAAAAACAACAACAACAAAAAAACCACCACCAACCCAGAAACCCAAGGTCAGCACTGGCTGTTTCACTTTCACAGAGCCCCTATTCTTTTCCCTTCACGGGGGCGTAGGAGCAGCTGAAAGCCACATTCATCGGCGGGGCGTCTCGTTGAGATTCCGTCCTCACCCCCATCTCCGGGGGATTCAGTTATTTTGGCTGCTTCCAATTAACAGCAACCAAGTATCGTTTGTTCAGGGAGGGAGCTGCAAGGCGAGGAGGGCGTGGATGATGGCCAGGCTGGATCATTACATCCACAATAAAAACTCCGGGCACAGGAGGAGAACGATCCTGTTCCAATTTTTCTCTCCCTTTTGAAGAGGGTAATTGGAAACCCGAGCTTTTTCCCAGCTCTATTGCTTTTTGGTCACAGTCTGATTGGAAGGGTTTGAATGAGAAAATTTCCTACAGAGTACGGCCGATTTTCCCACCGGTCTGGCCCCCGAGTTCACTGTCTGGGATTGAGGCTGGACCAATGTGATAGATTTCCTTGCAGACTGGTATTCAGGCATCAGAGGTTTACACAAGCTTCCAAAAAGGCAGTAATTCCTGGTAAACAAAGCAGGGAGGACCGGGGGTACTCAGCTTTGGGGAAGTCTTTAATGAATGCATGGAATTTAAAAC